>SNVD02012868.1:0-71398 GCA_013180625.2 Boswellia sacra
AACATTTCAAGCACAAAGATCCATGCATCATTTATCATTTTCCAAGAGTTATTCTTATTCAATCATTATCTTATCATCGACCCACAAAATGCAAGAAAAGAGGTACGTGGCGTTGTTACACCTGAGTCAGGATTGTATATTTCAACAATCCTTCGGACCAGTAGCCCGCAGACTTAAGGTTTCCAGCCTATATACCTTTATTATGAAAGAACAAAATAAGAAAAAAGACACCTCAAACAACATGAAATAAACAAACTACAGATTTACTGAGAGAGAATGCGTTCAAGAGTTAAGAAAACCCCATATTCTGCCATTCTCAGGTTTTTCCACAATGTTTTTTTTTTTCGAATCGAAACTGATAAAAACAAAAACACATAACAACTCGAAATTACATAAAACTAAACTTACTCAGAAAATAATAAAGTCCAACAAATCAATAAACACAAACAAGTCAGTTAGAATGGGTCTAAAAAGTTTATAAGTTAGCCTCCTTATTCAGCCATTATGGATTAAAGAAATCCAGAATGCGTTTCAAGAGAACTTGAACTTTTTAAGCCACCATTCTAAAAGCCAAGATTAGAAAATATTACCTGGGGTGAAAGAAACAACCTGAAAAACGCAAAAGAAATGACATAAAAAATAAACTCAAATAAACACAACAAAGAGAAAGCAAATGAAAATGAAGCAAACCAGCAGATAAAGATTACAGATGGAGCGTTAAATCCAGTTTACGCCTCTTATTGCCTTCTCCAAACCAATCTATCCGAGCTATTGCTGGATCAGGCGAATAGACGAATGCTTGTAATTTGTCAATTAACTCCCTTGCAGTTGAAGCTGTAACCAGGATTTGCCTCGCCGACTGTGAGATGAAGTTTTTTTCTACTGCTTGATCAAGAAAAGACAACAAACCATCAAAAAATTATTGACATTTAACAAACCAATGGTTTTCCGATGGATGTTTAGCTGTGCCCAAGAGGTGATTTGAAATATCTCCTCTAATGTACCATAACCACTGGGCAGAGCTATAAATGCATCAAATTTAATGACCATATGTGCAATACGCTCATGCATACTAGAAACCTGTAACTCTTCCCCTATGGTGTTGCCTACGATATCTCGTACAGCTAATGGTTTAAGGATAATGCCGAGAACTTTGCTTCCTCCTAAGGATGCAGCTGTCGACACACACCCCATTAACCCAAGACTACCCCCTCCATAATCAAATTAATACCCCTCGCAGCTAATGTCCTACCAAGATCAAGAGCTGCTGTTGTAAACTCTCCATCTTTACCAAATTGCGATCCACAAAATACGCATATATTTTTGAATCGCCGAATTGGTGTTTTCTCCATTTCTAAAAGTGCTCTAAACTTGTGCAAGACAATGATGTACGTTAGGTATTATTCGATACAAGTGCAAGACAGGTTATAAAATGACATTTGAGAATATGCAAAATGGATATATACACAAGTAAATCTCTCAAATTTGACACATGGGGACATAATTTCGGTGGGGGTTGCTCGATGCAGATTTATCGCCCCAAAATTTTGAAAAAAATAAGATATGCTTTCGGTGAGGTTTGACAAAACCTACACACTTGGTGCCCACTTGCAGGCTGAAATGGAGATACACTTTCCGGATGGAGGTTGACAAAAACCTCCACCACTTAGTCTCCCAGGAAGAAAAATATTTTTTTTTTTTTGTGTAGGCATGAAAAGTAAAGATATACTTTTGGCGGAGGTTGACAAAACCTCCACACTTGTCTTCCACGTGTGCTTATATCATGGGGTAGTCATCTGGTTTGTCAAAAAGAAAACTTGAAATTAAAACAAACGAAATCAACAAACAACAACAACACAAAAACAACATTGATAATCAGATCAAACGAAACAAGAGAGAAATAAAATTAGACAACAACAACACACATTCAATATACAAGTAGTATGTGATTGTGGCTGCACATCTTCCTCTGTTTGTAAACGTCCAGGTAACTCTGAAACGGCCTCTATGGTCGGGGTGATTTTGCTGTCCAATACCAGTGGGTAAAGTTCTTATAAACTGGCAAACAATAGAGGTCATTTTTCGTCAGTGAAAAATCCTAGACTAAATAACACTGCAAATTCATGCAAGCGGGAAATTCTGTCCAAATGAGATTAAGCAAATATCACGCGAACGAGTCCACAAGAATGTACTCGAGAGTTACAAAACATTATCCAGCGACTCATGTACTCAGACCTTCTTGCATAAAATGAAGTTTATCTTCTCTATTCTGGAACGCAAAAACCTAATGAACGACAATCTGTTACAATTCCATCTAGCATATTTATAACATACTTGTAACCTTTTCGCTCTTCGCCTCTTGGCGTAGTAGCTCTTTCCTAGACCAGGCATGAATTTTGCGAGATTAATGTCAGGCTCACTGGACAATCTCACCTTGGCTTCAACAAGCCATCGGATATCCGCAGGCAGATTTAAGAGAATCAATACCCAAAGTCTAGTTATCCGTACTTTATAAATTTTAAACACAGCATTTTGAGGAAGTGAAGGAAAATATTTACGAAGGTTCGACAAAAAGATATCGGCATCCATTGAAGAGGAGAAAAGAAGAGATATTAACGATAATACGATTGAGTCTGTTTTTCCCCAAGATATGCACGTTTCAAACCTTCGAGCAATGGCTTCAGCTCTCGTTTGGATGTTTCCTCAAGCTGTTGCACAAATGAGTTCGAAGTACGGAATAATCAAATTAAACAAAACAAAGGAAAAGAAAAGAGCAGAAATCAAATTAAAGACACATAAAAGAGATAACAACATGATATCAAAAAAAAAGTAAAAAAAAAGTAAAAAAAATATAAAAACAAATAAGATAGATGGCAAAGAGAGATAAAACCTGGTCAATTTGATGGTCTACGAAAGGAATCTCCTCGAGACACAAAAATTGACCATTATTCCTTATTTTTATTTTTCTTTTCTTCTTTTTTTTTCAAAAAAAATATTGGGTTGCCTCCCAATAAGCGCTTAGTTTAACGTCCTCAGCCCGACGTTGGTTCCATCATGGAGGATCCAATCTTCTATGTGCTTCACTAGTGGGCTTGGATCCTTCTTTCCACAAGAAATGGTGCACGCATATGGCTGGGCCTTGGATGTGAGCACTTGTCCACCAAATAGCCATTTTGTGATCTCTAAGTACTTGGACGAGTTTCACTTCTTGTATTGGTGCAAGGCCCATTTCTATTATAATTGGCAAAGTACCATTCTCACCTAAGAATCCATAATTCAAATGATCTGGAAGTGACTTAAGCTCCGCGGTATTGGCCTTCATCACAGAATGAAGAAGTTTCTCGTTAGATAAAGACAATTCAATATACGAAACATCATACCTGCTTATGGTTATGGCTATAGTCTCATCTAAGCTTGCCAGAGCTTCCTTCACTTCTTTAGACCCTTGTATCAAAATTCTTGATTCCTTAGAATTTTCTGTCCCTATGTGCTCACTAATAGCTACATCCAATCCATTCTTGCAAGTTAACTCAAAACATTGTTGTGGCAGAGAATCAGTAACGTCAACTACAAAAACAGAATATAAGTCACTAGGGTACCTCATTGCCTCAAAAATATTGAAACGGATCACCTCGCCATTAAATTCCATGGTGAGAGTGCCATCATGAACATCAATCTTAGTTCGAGCAGTTTTCAAGAATGGTCTCCCTAAAAGAATTGGTGTTGGATTAGGAGATGTCTCATCCTCCATTTCAAGGACATAGAAGTCTGCTGGGAAAACCAATTGATTCACTTGCACAAGCACATCTTCCACAACACCCTTGGGATATGCATTAGAACGATCAGCAAGTTGAATGGTAATACCAGTTTCCGCAAGAGGTCCAAGATTTAAAGAAGCATAAATAAATATGGCATGACATTAATAGATGATCCTAAATCTAACATAGCCCTTTCAAACTTGGTTCTACCAATGGTGCATGGAATGGTGAACGTACCTGGATCTTTGCATTTCGAAGGAATTTTTCTTTGTAATACAGCTGAAACATTTTCCCCCACACTTACCTTCTCATTTCCTTTCAACTTTCTCTTGTTGGTGCATAACTCCTTGAGAAATTTTGCATAACGAGGTACTTGCTTAATAGCATCCAGAAGTGGTATATTTACCTCGATCTTGCGAAAAGTTTTCAAGATTTCCTGTTCTTGTTCCTCCTTCTTTGATTTTGCAAATCTGCTAGGAAAAGGTGGAGGAGTAACATATGAAGGAATTTGAGTTTTAAGGTCTACCTTAGAAGATGATGTTTTGTTCATGGTGGAAGTGGTGTCATCCCCTTCATTAGTTTGTGACTTTTTTTGTGAGACTTGTAATTGCTTTCCACTTCTCAAAGTTATTGCACTAGCATTCTCTCTTGGATTGATCACTGTCTGAGAAGGTAATTTTTCTAAGCTTTGACTCTTGAATTTGCTCATGTTAGTAGCCAATTGTCCCATTTGATTTTCCAGGTTTTGGATACTTGCCCTAGTTTCCTGCTGAAATTGCATTGTGTTAGTAGCAAGTGCTTTAACAATGTCCTGGAGAGCCATACCTAAGTTTTGTGGAGCTAGTTATGGTGCTGGTTGTGGTTGCATTTGAAATGGTTACTGCACTCTTGGTTGATTGAAACCTGGTGGCCGATTTGGTATGGCATTTGGGGCGATTGGTTGATGATTACTATAACTTTGGCTTTGTTGTCCTAGAAATCCACCCATGGCATTGGCTTGTTCCGTATCTCCTTCTTGCAAAGTTGGACACATGTCGGTTGGATGCTCCGTGGTAGAATATACTCCACATACATAAGATTGATGCATATGTCCTGCAGCCATTTTTTTTACAAGAGAGGTAAGCTCAGAAAGTTGTTGTTCAATGTTCGGGGTACTTACCTCATTTACTCTCCTTGGTAGTTGTGGCTCAAATTGGCTGCTGAATTGTTGGGAGTTTGCTGCCATGTCGCTAATCAAACGTCTTGCAACATTCGGTGTTTTATTAACCAGTGCTCCACCACTAGCAGCATCAATGATACTCCTTTCCATTGGTAGGAGACCCTCATAGAAATATTGAATTAGGAGTCCATCACTAATTTGATGGTTTGGACAGCTAGCACATAACCTTCTAAATCTCTCCCAATATTCATGAAGTGATTCTCCATTGTGTTGTCGAATGCCACTAATATCTTTTCTAATGTTTATAGCTTTCGAAGTGGGAAAGTATTTCTCTAAAAAGAGTTTACTTATCTCATTCCACGTGGTGATGGTACCCGATGGTAGATAGTATAGTCAATCTTTCGCCGAATCTGCTAATGAGAATGGGAAAGCTCTCAATTTTATTTGCTCTTCAGAAACGCCAGTTGGCTTCATACTTGAGCATACCACATGAAATTCTTTGAGGTGTTTGTTTGGATCCTCTCCTGCAAAACCATGAATGTAGGCAAGAGATGAATCAGTCCAGATTTAAGCTCAAAATCTATCTCAAAATTGGTGCTTATGCATAGCGGTTGTTGATCAATAATTGGAGCCGCTAACTCCTTAAGAGTCTGATCGTTTTCCATCGCCATTGCTTCCGATTCAGCTTTGATTGAACTGCAAGAAGATGGGAGGGAAGTGTGTCGTGCAAGGTCAAATTCTGGAGGTGGAGTTGAAATTGACTGATTTAGTCTTAAATTCGAGGATTCGAGAAACTCCTTGATTCGCTTAAGTCGTTGATCCGCTTCTCCCTCGAACATAAAAGCCTAAACACAAACAATCAGAAAATAAAAATCAAGAATCAGTAGTAAAAACAGAATAACAAATTGATTATAAAATCAATCCCCCCCCCGCAACGATTCTTACTTATTCACTTCTTACTTGTGCACTAGTATACTTGCTTTTCGAACGCATCAAGTTTTTGGCGCCGTTGCCGGGGATTGATTTTCTAATCGATTTGTTATTTTGTTTTCATTGTTGATTTGTGTTTTGTTTTGTTTTTCTTTTCTGATTGTTTGTGTTTAGGCGACATGGCAGTAAACTTCCAACAATTTAGTAGCCGATTTGAGCCACAATTACATTGGAGTGTAAATGAGATAAGCACTCAGAACATTGAACAACAACTTTCTGAGCTAACTTCTCTTGTGGAAAACATGGCTGTAGGAGATATACAGAAATCTTATGCATGTGGGATATATTCTATCATGGAGCATCCAATCGACATGTATCCAACTTTACCAGAAGAATATATGGAACGAGCCAATGCCATGGGTGGATTTCCAGGACAATCAAGGCAATGGTATGATCCCTTCTCTAATACTTACAATGCCGGATGGAAAGATCATCCCAATTTTAGTTACTGGAATCATCAACCAATCGCCCCAAATGCCATACCAAATCGGCCACAAGGTTTCAATCAACCTAGAGTGCAGCAACCATTTCAAATGCAACCACCACCAATGCCACCGCAACCAGCTTCACAAAATTCAGGTATGTCTCTCTAAGATATTGTTAATGCACTTGCCACTAACACAATGCAATTCCAGCAGGAAACTGGGGCAAGTATCCAAAACCTCACAAATCAAATGGGACAATTGGCTACGAGCATGAGCAAATTCAACGGTGCCAAAAACTTGATGCGTTCGAAACTAGCAAGTATACTAGTCACACAAGTAATAAAGTGATAAGTAAGATATCGTTCTCACGAGGATTGATTCTAATTGAATTTGTTATTTCCAGGAACAATTAACTAAATGAGGGGTTTTGTTGGTTGATTAACTAGATGAAAAATTGAATACGACGGTAATTAATGAATAACACAATGCAAACTTAATTGAAATGGGAATTAATCAATGATAGAAATCTGGTTAAGGGATCATTCTCCACCACAAGATATGGATGTGCGAATTAATTGTAGAATTATCATCCAATTACACCATTGAAATTATCAACCGTAGATAACAATAAGCTATGTTATCCCAATCTTTCCTTACTTTGTTGTTAAATAAAATAGGCTCTTTATTTAATCTCTATCCATTAAACAACTTAGAACAAGCTCTCTAAATTTAATTCAATGTATGCATTACGAAAAGAAAGACAGGTTGATCTAAGCAATAAACACACAAGCTCGGATTATTTAACTTAGGTTATATTCTCCAATTGCAATCTCTGATCACAATTTTGCTACTACTGATTAGAAATTCAAGACAATTACGGATCAAGATTTCTAATCTAGCAATAGACAATATCCAGATTATATTCAGTTGGCCACCCAAATACAATCAGCAAGTAATCATAAGCATTAAACATGGGAAAATACAAGCAACTTCAATTAGAGAATTGGATAATAATTTCTTGCACAATCAACTCACAAACACTACATCAAGGGCTTTGAAATCACCCTAAACCAATTCAGATTTAGTTACATATATTCAGACATAATACAAATACAATACAATATGGAGACATTCCAGAAAATGAAAGGGAAAGGGAAAACTTAGCAAATTTGATGAAATCTCTAATCTTGTAGTTCTTCCTCTTTCCAAGCCTTCTTTCTCCTTCAAGAACTCCAGGAGATGAGAGAAATCCAGAGCTGAAGCCTCCCACACGTTCTCCCCTCTTCAAGTTATCAAAATAAAACCCTAAAATGTGTTTAAATACTCTGCTACAGTAACCTGCTACAGTGTCCCGTATTATACATGCTACAGTGATTGTGGAATTACATTTCTATACTTCTCACACTGTTTTGATTACAACTTTTGGTACACTGAATGGATTTATAAACCGTAAATTTCTCCAGAAAATAGACTTCGAGAGCTTTCCAACGGTATATAATATGTCATCGGGTTCATTGTATATCAATACAATTAAATCCGAGAAGATGGTTGACTAGCAGAGGTGAAAATGAAGGGTTTTACTTCACTTTGGTGCAAGTTTCTCCAAAACTCCTACAAACATCAAAACCACACAAAAACATAAAAATACCAAGGATTATAGCAAAGAAACATAGATGAATTGATATGAAAATGATACATAAATAAACACCTATCATTCTCAAAGAAGGCCTTAGTTTATGCTTGAAAATGAACCCATTGTTAGTCACGACATGATATGCTACTCTGAATCTGCATATGATGTTCTTCTCGATGAACTTCGACATTTGCTTTGCCTTTAACTTAGTATAGGACTCAGCATCTATCCATTTGGTGAGGTAGTCAATCGCCACTACCACATATCGATGCCCATTCGAGGTTGATGGTCTTATTTCACCTATAATGTTGATACCCCATACGGCAAAAGGTCACAGTCCAGTCATCCCTTGTAGCTCCAACGGTTGTTGATGGATCAAATTTCCATTAATCTGACACTGATGACACTGCTTCACAAATCGGACATAGTCTATCTTTATAGTTAGCCAATAAAAATCTTACCTTATGATCTTTCTTGTATGCACTACCCCATTCATGGGTGGCCTACATACACTGCTATGGATTTCTTCCATAAGTCTCCTTGCTTCTCTCTCATCCACACACTTTAGTTGTATCCCTACTGGCATTCTCTTATACATCACCCCTTGATAACTTGTAAATTGTTGGGCTAACTTCATAACACAGCCCTATCCTTCTCGACTGGCCTCATCAGGCAAAATCCCTTCTTCTAAATATCTCTTCAAATCACAGAGCCATGGCTTCTCATCCGCTTCAATTTTTATTACATAGGATTCTACATAACATGGATCCCACGCCTGTGATATCACTACTGGTCTCACCAATAATTCTTGCATGCTTTCCCATACTTATACCAACGAAGCCAATGTGTCAACCATCTGATTCTCACTTCTAGGAAGACGGGTGAAGGTGCATTGCTTGAATCGCCCAATCAATCCTCTAACGTGTTCAAGGTAGGGTTTTAGTTTCCCTTCTCGTAAATCCTAATCTTTATTGCCTCGAGAGATGACTAGTTTTGAATCTCGCAACACTTCAACTTCACCAATGCCGATGGCAATCAAAACTTTTAAACCAAAGGCACAAGCTTCATAATTAGCCATATTGTTGGTGACTCTGAACTCTAACATCTTGGTGAATGGAATGACTTCTTCCGTCGGTGATACCAGAATGCTCCTATTCCATCACCGTTGTGATGAACAGCTCCATCAAAGAACATTCTCTATCCTACTATCTAGATTACCTCTAGATGTTCATCTGGGAATTCCAACTCCCATGGTCTATTGTCATCAATCGGGTTCCTCTCACCACCTTTTTGGTGACATATTCAATGTTGAATTCTGATAACTATACTAACCATCTCGCTAGCTTCCTTACCAATGTTGGTGCCTCATAAAGATATTTCATCGGATCTTCCTTCGAGACAACCTTAATTTTATAAGACTAAAAAAAGTGCCTCAATTTTTTTGAAAGCCAAACCATGGTCATGCATGTTTTCTCAACATAGATATACTTTGTCTCGTACGGTAGCAATTTCTTGCTAAGATAATAGATGGCATTCTCTACACCCTTCTTGTCTTCTTGTGCCAGTATAGCACCAATGGCCTCTTCTTCCAAAGCCAAGTTAAGAATTAAATTCTTCCCTTGGTTTTGGTAGTCTCAAAACTGGTGGATTCTGCAAGTACTTCTTAATCCTCTCAAATGCCTCTTTTCAGGAGTTGTATCAGTTTCTTCAACAATTTTTCAAATTTCTCTCTCTTTTCAGGAGTTGTATCAAGTGTAATGCATATGTTCTTAGGTTTTTCGATTGTACCAACATTAATGTCATGAGTTTGAATGGTATGAATCTCAAATATGCTAATGAAATACAAATTATGATGCACAACACCATTAAGAAAGATATCATACAAATAAGCAAAATTATTTTTCATTACATTAAACTTTGCAACATAAACAATGTCCTCTTCTTCAAAGAGGTTGGCTACAAACACATCTTCCTAAGATATACTTGTAATTCCTTCTTCAATGAAAATAGCAAGGTCGATGGATGGATCCATTAGCGGTGCTTGTTCTTGACGCTTCTCCTCCTTAATGGTCATCTTCTCCATCTCTCCCACCAAGTCATTCCCCTTAGAGACTCCTACTTGAAGGATATCTTTGAAGATCTCAAATCTGGGCTTCAACATTCCCTTAAAAACCCATGGTTCAACAGCCCCCACATACTTCATGTCTTGGGCCTTGACAAATTTGATGAATCTCCCTTTCTTAGGCTTTATGTCTTCTTCTTCCCCTTTAGATTCATAGTCCAACCCTCTTTTGGAAGTCTAGCCTTTGAAATCTAGGAAGGATGGTAAGCCACGTCCATTCATCCCAAGCCCAATGTCTAGTAAGTATCCTTCTTTCCTTATTATCCTAGCTACAATCGAGCTGACTTCATCAATCATGGCTACTTGAAAGCCACCCGTGTAAGCTATTTTTCCAACCTTCATACTTAAAGCAACTGGTGTAATAGTTGAGGCTGCACGAATTGTTACGATCTCCCCATCCATGTTGAATCAGATTTTCTGATGTAAAGGGGAAGGAACCCCTCCCAGCGGATGGAACCATGCTGGTCCCAACAAGGTAGCAAATGTAACTGGAATATCAAGGACTATGAATTCTGTCATGACTTCAATTGGCCCAGTCTTCACTAAGGCTTTGAAGATTCCTATGGCACTTCTCTACGAATCATCATAAGCCCTGATCACCATCTCACAAGGCTCAAGTTCATCTTTATTGACTCTGTATTTGTGCAATATCTTCATAGGCACAATATTGATGGTGGACCCATCATCCACCATGATACAAGGAGATGTTTTCCTACCAATCTCTGCAGTGATGAACAATGGCTTGTTATGATTCCTACTTTTGAATAGTATATCTTAATTAGTAAGGTTGATTTCTCCCCTTTCTTTTAGCCCCTTAGGTTCTCCGCCAGTCAAGGCAGTCAACATTTCACTAGTAGTGGTAGCCATTGGTATTTCTACCTCCACCAAAGCCTTCGCAAAGGCTTCTCTATGCTTTTGGGATGATATAAGCAAATCCCAATTGATAGCATTCGCTTGGGTCTTCCTTAATAGTTTGATCATTTGATCCTCTTCCTCTTTGGTTTCTCCCTCTTTGGCAACTTCTTTGCCCTTTTCAACAGTCTTCATAGTTGGTTTCTCCCTTTCCTTCTTATAGTAAAATCTACCACTCCTTATCACTCCTTGGACATTCTATCTCTCAACCCTGAGTGTTTCTTCCTCATGTGTTTCTCTGTCAATTCTCACCTCTTCTTCTTCATCGCTACTAAAGTCAACCCAAAAGTTTGGAAGGGTCTTGACTTTAGAGATGTCATCCCAAATCCTCATAACTCTCACTTCCTTACATCTTCTAGGTAGACTATCCCTTTTCATTAGACTCTCAACTCGCTTCTCTTTCCTATCTTTACTACCCTTCTTCACCTTCAATCTCCTAGGTGGTAGGCCTTTCTAGCTCCTTTTCTAGCTATCTATTTCTTGGTGAAAGAGCTTGATGGGTGGATTTCTTCTTGATAGGTGTCACTTCAACTTTTTCCTCTTCTTTCCCTTCTTGGTCATTGAGATTCACAAGTTCGGGTTCCAAGCTTCTCTTGACCCCCTTCACTGTAATATTAGTCCATCCACCCTTCTTGGTGTGAATCTTAGCTACCAAAGGAACGGGCTCGTCTCTACCCTTTCAATGATCTCTTTGGGCTCTTCAGCCTCGAGCCTCGTCCTTGAGACCACCCTTCTAGCGAGTTGTTCTAGCTTGGACTTCTACCTTCTCTTGGCTCTCTTGGCCCTGCTCAATCTATTTTCCTCAAAAGAGTTCATGAATTGCTCTTCAATCAAGCCCGATCTAATCATGTTAGTTAATAGAGGTGGCACCTAGTTGTAATTGGGCAATGGGTTGCTCCTTGTGTTGGGCTCATATGTCTCTAGGTCGAGAATCTGGCCCTTGTCCATTAAATCTTGGATCTCATGGCGAAGGCAAGTGTAGTCATCAATCTTGTGACCGGTCACTTGATAGAATTCACATTTCTCATGGTGCCTCCAATTCCTTGATAGTGGATTTGAAGCTCTCTTGGTGGCAATCGCTGCAAGATCCCTTTGGCTTTTAACCTTGCAAATTTGGAAAGTAGCCTTCCCAAATGACTGAATCTTCCTTGTGCCGCCACCGCTTTTACCTCTAAATGCATTGTGCTCGACCCACTAGGTTGTTAATATTGCCCTTGACTTCTTTGAGGATAGCTATGGTTACTTCTCTTCTGTCTAGATTCCAACTCTTCTATTTGTATACCTAAGTCATATAGGTCTTCGAATGTTTTGATGGGGAAACCCACTAATCTATCACTGATGAAGCTATAGGCCCCATTGATCACCATGCGAACCTGGTCTTTCTCTATAGGTCTGGTGATCATCTTGGCTGCCTTAGCCCTCCAACAAACTAGGTACTCCAAAAAAATCTCGTTGGGCTTTTGCCTTGTCATCTCCAAGTCCTTCAACATTACGCCCAGTTCAGTATTGTGGCTCTATTGTTCTATAAATTGTAGGGAAAGCTCCTTCCAATCTTCTCGAACTCTCTTTAGAAGGTCATGATATCAGGCTACTGCATCGTCTTCTAAGGATAGCATAAAGTATTTTAATATTTGCTCCTTTATCAAAGGAGAAGCAGCCATGATGGCTGCATACTACCTCAAATGTGTCTTGGGATTCCCTTCTCCATTGAACTTGGGCAAGTCTGGCAAGCAAAATTTTGGAGGCAAATCTTGATCTCTCATAAGCAAGATGTCATCTAGGTCTTTGACCCCTTTCAGCCCCTTCCTCTTCAAGAGGGATTAGACCTTCTCCATGTCCTTGGCCAGCTACCTGATTGATTCAGGTTTTTTTTGGTTGCCCAAGCTTTTCTGCCTTGGCTAGCTTCACCATCACCATCACCATCACCATTACCCTCGGGTGGCGGTTGATTCATGCAGTGAGGCCCATTTTGGAGTGGTTCAAAGAGTTAGGCCATTTCTTGTTGGAGTACGGTCATGTCAGCTCTTAATTGGACTATTTCTGCATTGTTGTTGTCGGGTGTTGCCATTTCGTCTTCTCGTCTTGTCAAATGACCACCTCATCTAACCCAAGCAATGATGGCTACAAAACAAAGATGTTAATGCCATGCATGCATGTGTGTATGCATGATATGATGCATGCTCATACAAGGGCATAGACAAGCCTTTAGCCTTCCAACCTTATTCCTCCCACACACGTGAGGTCGAGTCTCTTTCCCTAGGATGTCTAGTCTCATTCCCAAGTCATCATCATGGGATGTAGGAATGCGAGATTCTCTCTCCTAATCTTTGATACTGGATTCTTCATGATTATCATAACATGGTTTTCAAAACGTCATGATAACCCTCACACATGGCACAT
This sequence comes from Boswellia sacra, assembly GCA_013180625.2. Lineage (NCBI taxonomy): Eukaryota > Viridiplantae > Streptophyta > Magnoliopsida > Sapindales > Burseraceae > Boswellia > Boswellia sacra. The sequence goes on from SNVD02012868.1 coordinate 13,400, forward strand.
GTTCCCATTTTATTCTTATGGGTGACTTGACATGTGGCATTTGTTCCTGGTTTCATGAGGTTTGAGTTGATGTTATTCTAATCATGGGAAATTTACATCCATCGACATGCTTTTCATCATAGGTTTTGGATATTCATCCTATTAAAAATTTCTAAAGTCTTCTATATGGGCTTAAGTCCCAAGGGTCCAATGGTCTGGGCTCCTTTGAGCAAGAGATGCCCCCTTGGGCCGTTCCCTTTTTATACCAATTCAATGGTACATGCTCAAAGATGGTGACACCAACATGAGATGTTTAGGGTTCGAATGGAGCCAAATACTTCTCATGCCAATGCCACATGACTAGTTTTACATAGTTCGTGCTTATTATGTGCAAATATGTAGTAATGCAAGGACTCATTATACTAACACGAGGTATTACAATTTGTTATTCCCATCAAAATCAACTTCTCTTATCCCTAGTGGAGTCACCACTGTGAAAGGGGCTTTCATTCTGCTAGAACGTTTGCAACCATGACAATGTGTCAAAGCCTCTTTTGAGACTTAAGGGAGCATAAACGAGCCATGGGCACATCTAGAGAAAGGAGTCGCCACCTAATTATTCAATTAGGAATGAATGGGGGTAATCTGATCCCTCACTTTGGGACCTAAACTACCCTTATCCCTTTAGAGATGGGTTCATGAAGTTAGGTACGAGTCTTTCGACCCACCCGGATATAAATCCGGCCTCCACTTGGAAAATACCAAATAGGAAGAGCTCGTGTTGTTCCTTAGTCCGCTTAAGTGGTTGATTTTATGCACACATTTCATTTTATCTTTATTAGGCATGTTAAGTGGTTATTCAATCAAAACAGTTGTATTCATACAAAAAAAAGGGAGGAGAATAGATTACATTTCCTTTCATACGTGGGGGAAAGGGAGAGGATTACAACATTGTTATTTGACAATAAAATATTTCATACATTGATCATTCATTCTTAGTAATGGTCCCTCACCATCAATGTGAGTCCACCATCACTTTATGGCTTCACACAATTACACTTCTTTAATATTCAAACATTCATACATAGACAAATAAATTATAAGTCAAATAAGGCCATAATCTAATATCATGGTATTCTAGCCTAGATTTTGGTAAATTCTATCATGGCAATTCTAGCCTAACAAGTCATTTGTGGCATATTCTAGCCTAATCATAGCATTTCTAGCCTAATTCAAACAATTGAAATCAATCATAGCTATTCTAAACAAGTCATTCAAGGGCAAAACGGTAATTCTAACCTATTCTATGCTATTTCTAGCATTCATTAAAGCAAATAAATTTTTCTAGCATGATTCTAATCATGTGCTCTTAAGCATGATTCTAAACATGTTCTCCTAGTCATGATTCTAAGCATTCGCAAATAAAGTAAATTCCTAAGCATGATTTTAAAAAAGGAAGGATTGCAGACTTATCTCGACATGCTTATCCATCCTGTAAAACAAATTAAGTTAGCACAATTCAAAATAACCCTAGACATGCTCCTAAGCATAAAATTAAACCCTAAACATGCTTCTTCTAAGTAAGAAAAATAAAAGAGAAAATACGAGGCAGGAGAGAATTTTGCTCTCATGACGTACCCTTTCCGGGTTTAGAGCAATAAAACGCTTGAAAAAAATATTTATATTGGAAAAGACTTCTCAAATTCTCGAGTGTGTCTTTAAGAGGGAGAAAGATGATTATATTCGATAATCGGTGTGTCTTGTAAAGTGAGAGAGGGAGGGTTTATATACGAGAAGGGTAAAGATGAAAAGGGAAGTTTTTTAAGCTAATTTCTAAAAATAAGCCAACAAGGGTCGGGCAGCTATCTCCAAACGGCCAAGTGGCCATCTGCAAAATGGTCGACCATTGGCCAATAGCTGGGCGGCTGTCTTGAATAGCCGAGTGGCTGTTTTATGGCTGGCTAATCAATATCTCTTCAACCCTTTCCTTTTTTGTCATCCTTCAATGTAGTCCCTTCAAACCTTTGTTCCTTTGATCATGCATAACTTCTAGACTTTAACTCTGATTTGCAATCCACAAATTTTTATGAAAACTAAACATCCATAGCTTCACAACGTTATATGACTCATCATCAAATTCCTCCTAGATTAATTTTTGTGACTTTTCAAAATCATATGTCAATTTTCGAGACTCTTCACCAACTCGTTCTCACCCTTCTCTTCTTAGTCCTGAAGGACATTTTGGTCATTTTTTTTGCTCAACATTTACCTTCATTTCATCATCAAACCTCAAAAATTCAGTGTCTACAACAATGTATACGGATCACACATGAATGGACTAATGCTTGCGAAGAAGATAATGAGACAAGGCTTTTATTGGCTAACCATGGTGATAGATTTTGTCTACTTTGTGAAGAGATGTCACCAATGCCAAATCAATGAAAATTTGATTCACCAACCACCCTCAAAGCTTCAAGGAATTATAGCACTATGGCCTTTTGCTACATGGGCATGAACAGGGCTTTCATCCTGTCAAAACGTTTACGACCACGATACTATGTCAAAGCATCTTTTGAGACTTAAAGGAACACAAATGAGCCATGGGCAATTTTGGAGAATGGAGTTGCCACCTAATTATTCAATTGGGAATGAATGGGGGCAATCTAATCCTTAGCTTCAAGACCCAAACTACCCTTATCCCTTCAGAAATAGGTTCGAGAAGTTAGGCATGAGTTTTTCGACTCGCCCAGATGTAAATGCGGCCTCCACTTGGAAAATACCAAATAGGAATAGCTCGTGTTGTTACTTAGTCTGCTTAGATTATTCGTTTTATGCACACATTTTCGTTTTTATCTTCATTAACATATGGGGTGATTATTCAATCAATGGCAATTATACACATCCATAGAAAGAGGAAGGAGAATAGATTACATTTCTATCATACATGGGGGAAGGGGAGAGGATTACAACATTGGTTGTTCAACAATAAAGTAAATTCTACTTTATCCCTTCAAATAATCATTCATTTATAGGATTAAAATATTCAATAATAGAAAGCATATCACGCATGCAAAGTTAATCAATTTGAGACTCGATAAATAGTGAATTCCTCACCATCACATGTGAATCTATTCAATTTTTATCAAGCCTCTTTCATGGCATCATACAATCATTCAATTATACTTCTAATCATGGTCTATTCATACATAAACAAGTTATAAATCCAACAAAGCCATAACCTAGAATCATGACATTCTAGCCTAGATTTGATAAATTCTATCATGGTATTCTACCTATTGCTATTCTAGTATAATTCATATAAATTTATTAAGAATCACGGCGTTTCTAGCCTAAATATGGCATTTTTAGCCTAGTCATGGTAATCATGGCATATTCTAGCCTAATTCAAGCAATGAATATCAATCACAGCATTCAAGGGCAATATGATAATTCTTACCTATTTTATGCTATTTCCTAGCATGCTTCAAATCAATTATAAGTCTTCTTGGTATGATTCTAATCATGTCTTCTTCTTTTTCCTTATTGAGAAACATGAATAGGGATTTTATTTTTTTATGATCTATAAATTTCTACAAAAATTAAACATCGGTAGCTTCACAGCAGTATATGATTCATAATCAGATTCCTCCTAGATTATCTTTTGTGATTTTTTGAAGTCATACATTAGATTTCGAGATCTTTCACCAACTCCATCTCACCTTTCCTTTCTTGGCCTCCAAGGGCACTTTGGTCATTTTCTTTACTCGATATTCATCTTCATTTCATCATCAAGCCTCAAAATTCCAGTATCTACAATGGGACATTAACATTATAAGCAAGATAAGGTCGTCAGCCTCTAATGGGCATTGATATGTGGTGGTGGCAATCGTCTACTTCACCAAGTGGTTAGAAGCTGAGTCCTACAATAAACTCGGGCCAAAGCAGGTGTGAAGTTATTAAGAAGAACATCATATGCAGATTTGGAGTGCCATATCACATCGTGATTGACAATGGGGTTCATTTCGAGGCTGAGACTAAAGCCTTATTTTAGAAGTATGGGATTGAACACCATAAGTCAACTACCTATTGGCTACAAGCAAATAGAGTAGTAGAAACAGCCAATAAGAACAATAAGAAGATGTTGGCCATGATGGTGCAGACATATAAAGATTGGACGGAGAAGCTACTATTTGTGTAATAAGGTTATAGGACAACACCCAGGAGTTTGACAAGCAAAATGCCCTTCTTGTTGGTGTATGGTTTAGAAGTGGTCCTACCCATTGAGGTAGAAATGAAATCAGTGAGAGTTCTGATGGAAGCAAAAATGTCTAAAGGGGAGTGGGTTCACAATAGATGTTAATAGTTGGCCTTGATTAATGAGAAAAGAATGAAGGCCAGATATCCCATGCAGTTGTACTAGAAGCAGATTGCTCGAGCCTTTAACAAGAAAATAAAGGCAAGAAAGTTCAAAGAAGGGGAATCGGTCCTTAAAAAAGCGAGGCCAATAGTGTTTGATCCAAGAGGGAAGTTCAAGCCCAACTAGGAGGAAACATTCATTGTGACAAAGGTCATGTCCGACAGAGCTATCATCCTATCAGACATGGAAGGAAATAAGTTCACTGAGCTTATCAACATAAATAGGCTGAAGAAATATTATGCGTGAAAAAAAAAAGTGTGATAGGAAAAAATAATTAATCAGAAAACTAGAAATGGCTAATTAATGACAAGAGTTGTCCCATTGTGCACATATTGTTCGAAGAACAAACGATTGTACTTTTATTAATGAAATCAAATTGTTTGGAAACAAATATGCCTTTGAAATGTCTTATTATTTTGCATGATAACAAAAGGAAAGCATCTAATATCTAAGCTAACAATGAAATTATCAATGTCATCTCTGCCTCTTAGATGGACTACCAATAGGCTCGCCACATTGTTCATGGCACCGTCTGGCTTGAATAGCAAGATCAGGAATATAAGCCTGGAAGATCACCTAATCCTTGTATCAGTCATTTGTCTCAAAATCAAGATCATGGAAAAAATTCCTCTTGATGGTTTGATGTAGCCAAGAATCCCCCACACACTCTAGATAATGAGCAAACAGTCTCCCAGGATCGAAAGCAGTAAGTGAATCCATGATCCCCTACTTAAGTCCATACTACCAATGCAGTCTAGCAAGATCTTAGAATGAACTGTGGGTGAAACCTGCCAAAGGCGTACATGCGATATAGGTCTCGACTGCCAGGTGCTCTAATCTCCACCATGGATAGTGCCAACAAATCCAAGTATCTGGAATAACTCGAAGCTAGTCGATCCAAGAGGCATGTCTCTCAAGTCTCCTCCTCGTATGAAGTCAAGAGCCAAAACAGGAAATATCCCCTTCTGGCGATGCTAGAATATATAGTATTTCTTGAAACCAAATCTAAAAAAGAAAAAATAAGAAAAATAAGAAAAAGCCTACTAAGTCGGAAACCTAAAACGGCAGCTTAGGCAAAAATTAAGGAAAGCTTGCCAAGCTCAAAACCCAAAAGGGCAACTTAGGCATAAGTTAAGGCAAAGGAAAAAGAAGAAGAACAAGCACGCTAAGTTGAAAACCTGAAAAGGGCAGCTCAGGCAAAAGTTAGGGCATGCTCGAAAACTCGAAAAGGCGGCCTAGGCAAAAATTAAAGCATGTAAAAAGAAGAAGAAGAGAAGAAAAAATGAACTCTCTAAGTAACAAACCTGAAAGGATGGCTGAGGTAGAAATTAGGGTTAAAAGAAAGATGCCTGGAGAAGCAAAAGACTACCATTGAACCTCTAACTTGGATCAATCCTAACTCAATCTAGTCTGATCAATGTCTCAGCCAGAATCAAGGGAACTGCTATGAAACCGAGTCCCATTTGAATAATGATGGTCACAAGATGTGGATCTCCGAGACCGTCTGGTGAAACCAGTAGAAACTGTGCAAGAAGGCAAAACTAAAGAAGGTGAAGCCAACTAGATGAGGTCCTATCCATCATCTCAAGCAAAGGCATGCTGGAAGACAATATCACTTTACCACTTCCCTTGTGAATGCCCATGGTAGGAATTGAAAAGTCGAAGAAGTTAGTAAGATCAGACATCCATGGCATCTCGACAGTAGGCAGATTGATACTCTCAGATTTGGACGAATGACAACCAAGTATGGTGGAGAATTCCTCATGCAAGGAGCAAAGCTCCTACCCATTGAAGTGGAAGATGTGGTCATGAGGATCCCAGAAGGTCGTGCATTCGTTAAGAAAAGGAACGTCAAGCTTTACAATATGAATGAATTTCATATTGTAGAGACCGTTGGATTCGAGTCACTTCCAGTCATCATCCTTTCAAATCTTCAAGAGAGGCTAGAAGTCTTGAGAGAAACCTCAGACATGTTGAAAAATGCAAAGAGGCATCGATAAGTGCAATAGAAAACTCTAGAAACAAGAGGAGGAAGTGGAAGAAGGTGTGAAGAAACAATGTAGGAAAGCAGCACTTAAATAGTGGAAGAAATAAAGCAGAAAAGGCAAAAGGAGGGAAGACCACCAACAGGCAGTCAAAGGGCTACTGGCTGGCTATCTGATTGCTGAACGATGGTTACATGATAGCCGACAATCGGCCGGTAGTCGTTAGGGTAAAAAGCCCTCTAATTCCTTCTTTTGCCCTTTTTTCAGCTTTCGAGACACATCGATGAGCAATTTTGAGCGTGTGACTTCCAAATTTGGTAATTTTATTTAGAATTAAATAAATGATGATGCATAAATAAATTTGAACAAGTTTGAATGTAAATTGATGAAGATATGCATAGTTTAAGAAGTAATGTACGAACCTAAAAATAGAAAATTTTCACTTAGTTTTGAAATTTGATTGCTTTCATTATACATCTTGAAAAGTTGAAACACAAAGGTTCATATATGAAAGCTAAATGAACAAAAGAAAGAAATTAACATGAAGGAAACCGATGGCGATAGTCCTTACTCATCACCATCATCATGATCAACAAAGAAGGCAGCAACCTGAGCCTAAAGGCATTCAATCTCTCGCCCCAAACAAGCATTCTCTTGACGACTTGTCTAATCCAAGCAAGAAGCATATGGTCAAAAAAATTATAAAGATAGAAATCATGCATACATTGAAGCATAAAGTAGTATTTTACCTAATATTGGTGAAAGATCTGTAAGACATACCCGTGATAAGCAACTTGCATCTGGAAGACATGCTCCATGAAAGATCATGGTACCTGTATTGCATCGCACTGCACTTTTTTTTACTAACAAATATTTGAAGAATACTAGGAAACTTAAGGAATAAATAGTCAAAAGACTTACCAGAGTGGTATCACAAGGAACGAAAGGAATAGGCATGGTTGGATCCTCAGTGATCACATGACTGCTAATCTGTCCACTAGCATCCCACGTGTAGACCACATTGCTGGGGTAGGCCTGGAGGTCGCCAATCACATGACCAGCTAGAAAAATTGTAGTAGCTATAAGAGCTAGAGGGGGAGGCAACTGCTTAGTAGCAACAACACAAAAGGTAGATGTGCTAAGACTAGAAGAACTATGGGCAGCACTAGCAAGGGGATGAGCAACCTCATTAGTAGATCGACCTGGCCTAGTATGGAGCAATGTAGCTCGAGCCCACTCAGCATAAGAAACTGTCATCCCTAGGATCTCAATCTCGTTCAAGTGAATCCCAGTCGTGTAGTTTGACACATTTGGCTCTATAGCCAAGTCAGATGCACCTATCATCAGAACTGGTGGAGGAGGAATTAAACGACGCTTTAGGCCTTCAAACTAATCCCACATGTGGCCAGCTAAATACCACATCATGCTATCAATGCATGGGAAAAGGATATAGTAGTAGGCAAATGGGGAGGCAACTCCCATAGCAATCGACCGGCCTTCCGCGGGCCCCCACCACTCAGAACGAATATGCAAAGAATAAAAATATGGTGAGAATATGATGTAAATTAAATAATAACTTAAATATCTTTTACCTTGTTGTAGGTCATCGTGTGGATGTAATCACAGAAGAATTCCAACTCATGAGATCTCTCAAGCTCTGCACGATGTGCAAACCATCTCTTCATCCATGGAAATGAAAGGTCCTAACAAGTAGGAAATGGGGAAGCAAAACTCCCAACGCATAGGCCCACATCTGTTATACATGAGACAGAATCAGAATTAAAATTCATATAGACAAAATACACAAAGGTGTAGAAAAGGAAAGAAGTTACCTCAAAAAGCGGAGCAAAACCAGTAATCACAGTAACACCTTGACAAGCATGGTCTAAATGGAAGTACAACTAGCCAAGAACAGCATGGCCCCACCCAAAAGTCCTCACTCAATCAAGATCCTGGAAGGTAGGAAGCAGGTCGATAAGGTGGTGTTTGACGCATTGACAAAAAGCGTCGAACCGAGTAGATACACGATGAAGCTACATGCATACTGATCCACCTCGACGGAAGTTAGGTTTGATCTCCTACTCTAATATTCATACAATGTAGTATACCGAATCACGAATTTGTTCTTGATTTTCACATCGCACCTAAGAAGTTGGCAAACCAAATTTTGCTAATCCCTTGAATTTGCAATACAAGCATCGATAGGTATGACCTCTCTATTGCATGGAAGGCCAGTTAGAGCGGCCATGTTGAATGGCATGATAGTCATGTTGCTAGCTGAAAGATGAAAAGTGTGGGTCATGTCTATCCATCTCTCATATAGAGCAGCTAGTGCTCGATGATCGGTGTACTGAGGAGCATGTGGAAGACAAGCAATAAACTCATAGAAGCCCGTATCAACAGTCTTATTTTTAACAGCATCATTCTCTATTTCTAAGAACCAAGCATGGGCTCCAAAAAATAGCCTACACATCCTATTCTCATGGAAGTCCTACGGCAAGAAACGGAAGTCTTTACATTAGTACATGCCTACAAAAATTCCTAGAAAACAGAAGATTGAAGAATGCAAACCTAGGTGATCGTGTGGTAATCCACGTCATAAACAGCAAGCACCTCTTGATCTTTCGAAAGACCCTTCAATGTCAATTTCTAACTAGATCTCTCTCTTTCAAGTCAAGATGGATAGGATGACCCATCATTGGAAAGAGGAATTCAAGATGAGCGTGTAGGAGAAAATCGGAGGCGAATCAGATGAAAAACAAATAAATGGCATGCGAATGAAGTGGAGGAAGGTAAAGGGTCCTTATATAAACCCTTCACCGTTGGCCAGTAGTCAGATCATCAGGCAGCTATTGGCTAACTGTCGACTGGCAGTGAGATCATCAAGCGGCTGTTTGTCAACAATTGGTTGGTTGTCCCTTTAATAAGGGGCAAAAACATAAAGGAAAGGAAAAAGAGAAAGAAAAGAAAAAGAAGAGAGAGATAGAAGAAAGAAAGAAAATGAAGAAAAGAAAAAAGAAAAGAAACTCTACATTGACCTTAAGACAAAAGGAATTTTCAAACGAACTGGTGACAAGCACCCGACCATAGCAATAGTTTAGTAACTCACAAGGAAAGAAGAATAACATCAATCTTTAGAATCTTTGACCTGAGTCACATGGAAGAATTCGTCCACAAACTCGAAAGTAGTTTGTTGAAGATTGCACCGAACAAGGTAAAAACTTTGAGTTAATTTGAAATCATCAAGAGATGTTTGATATTTTGTAGGAATTTGCAAGGATGATGGAAAGATCCCCAATTAATTCAAGAATCAATAACATGATGAGAATTCCCCAGTGAAGGGCATGACTAGGGATGGCAAAATCCAGGGCCAGGACAAAACCCAATCCTGGGAAATTCCCCAGAATTTTTTTTTGGGGCCGGGGTACCCCGGGCCGAGTTTTCCAGTAACCCAGGATTAAAACCCGGGTTGTGTAATTTTTTTTAATTCTGATTCGCTTCTCTCCATTTTATATATATATAGCATGCAAATTTTGGTGTGAACTGGGCTGTAGCCCAGCGGTGTCTTATTATGCATGGTTTGCTATAGGGAACGGGTTCAAATCCTTTGTATTGCATTTCTTCATTGAATTTATTTAAAGAGGTAATCTATTTATATATTGTACCTATAGGCTATAACCATAAAGTGGCTTCGGGCCTTCAGCCCAGCATTGTTTTGCCTTACATTGCCTTATCCTGGTGGACCAACTTCGAGTCTCTCCTATTGCAACTCATTTAATTTATTTTACTTACATGTCGAGTCGTGTTGGATTTACAACTGACACTCGATCATCTGACACTCGAATAATCCGACATCCGACAAAGTTGTATAGTTAGTTGGAGGTATTTGACAGGAATTTTGTCAGTTTATGTGTCTCCGACACTCGACATGTCGGATGAAAGCTTGTGTCGAGTGTCAGATTATGAATTTGACACTTGAATAATCTGACATCTAACAAAGTCGTATAGTCAGTTGGAGGTATCCGACAAGAGTTTTATCGATTTATATGTATCTGATACTCGACATGTCAAACAAAAGCTTGTATCGAGTGTCGGAACTCGAATAATCCGACATCCGACAAAGTCATATAGTTGGTTGGAGGTATCTGACAGGAGTTTTGTCGGCTTATGTTGTCAAGCTCTATCGAGCGCGTCGAGTTTTGTCGAGTGTTTTGACAGGTCGCTTGTTTGTGGTATAAAAATGTCTAATTTAGGTGGGCAGTGGGCTGAATTGGGCCTTGGTTGGGATTGTGTTGTCTTGTTGGGCTTTTATGAATTGTTTTAGTAAAATAGTTTATGGGTTTAAGGGGTTATATTTAAGAATACAAATTTGATGGATTAAATTGATATAATTTTATAATTTAATTACGCACTTCGGGTTCAATTCCGAGTCCCTGGCCCCGGCTTCTCTACCCCAGCCGGGCAGAAAAATCGCACCCCGGCCTCGGCCAATTACCCCAGTTTTTCGGGTAATTCCCTGGCACTGCATCACAGGATTTTTCGGGGCTCGGGCCCCGACCGGATTGTTTTGCCATCACTACGCATGACGAATGCAAAATCTAAAGAAGTCAAGAATAAAGAATGTTAGAACATGACGAACCAAGAATTTTCCCCATTAGACAAAAAGAAATCAAGAAGGGAAGAATACTCAGAAGAGGGGCATGAAACCCAATGAATGCAAAGTCCAAAGAGATCAAAGAAGAATGAAGAATACTTAGCTAAAGGCATGAAGAATTAAAAGGTCTAAAGACTGTGAAGTAATGCATGATAGACATTTTCCTAGTGGGCATGCATTAGAAGGAAACCCTAAGAAGTAGATGCAGTTAAGAGTGTTTTAAGCCTTTAGAATAAACACAAGCCCTAAGAAGAGACGCACGGAAGAGTGTTAAAAACTCCAAGAAGTAGGTGCACTGAAGAGTGTTAAAAATCCTAAGAAGTAGATGCACTAAAGAGTGTTTTATCATAGCATCATAAGGATGCTTTCTATCCCTTGATCTTGGCCCTTAAGCAGGCATACCAACCCTTGAATAGGCATGCTAGCCCTTGAACAGGCACATCAGCCCTTGTATGGGCACATCAACCTGTGAATAAACACATCAGCCCTCAAGTGGGCATATTAACCCTTGAATGGGTGCATTAGCTCTCAAATAGACATATTAGCCCTTTAACAGGCACACCTCTTTTGCAAGAACTAAAGAGGAAGGCAAATAATGAGAAGTCTGACAGAATACAGGTGAAGGCAAAGATGTCGAGATGAGAGCAGGAAAGATGAAGAGCACTTTGTCAATTTTTGTGTCCACACAAACTTCTTCAAAGTAGGGGGCAAGTTATAGAAACTAGATTTTTAAGGCTCGATGATGAAGTGAAGATGAATGTCGAGCAACAAAAATGACCAAAATGCCCTTGGAAACAAAAGGAATAAAGGTAGGAAGAAATCGATCAAGAGTCTCAAAAATTGACACATGACTTCAACAAAACCAAAAAAATTAATCCAAGAGGAATCTAGCAATGAATCATATACTGTTGTAAAGCTACGGATGCGTAGTTTTCATAGAATTTTGCAGAATGCAAATTGGAGTTGAACTTGAAGAGTTATGCATGATCAAATGGACTAAGGTCAGAAATGACTACATTGAAGAGTTGATAGACAGCCAGCCAGTTGTTGCCCATCGGATCCTTTAATTTTGTATTTTTTTTTTGGACACACATCAAATTTATCTCTTCTCCCTCTTGAAGACACAAATAAGAATCCAAGGAGTCTTTTCCAGGCTAAAGTTTTCGAGCGTTTTATATTAATCTAAACCCATAAAAGGTACGTCCTAAGAGCAATTCTCTCTTTTCCCTTCTCTCTTCTCATTTTTTTTTCTTGCTTTAGAATAAGCATGTTTAGGTTTATTTATGCTTAGAATAAACATGTTTAGGATTTATTTGTTAAGGATTTTATAGAATTGTTTAATCATTAATTTGTTTTGTAAGGTAGAAATGCTTGTCTAGGTAAGTCATCTTCCCTCCTTTATCTAGAAACATGATTAGGAGCTTATTTTCTTTGCAAATACTTAGAATCATGCTTAGGAGCACATGTGTAGAATCATGCTTAAGAGCACATGATTAGAATCATGCTAGAAAAAATTTACGATTGCTTTGAAGTATGCTAGGAAATAGCATAGAATAGGTAAGAATTACCATATTTTACCCTTGAATGTTTGAATTAGGCTAGAAGGCCAGGATAAGAAATATCAAATCTAGGTCGAAGTGCCATGATTTTATATTATGGCTTTGTATTGAATTTTAATTGATAGATTTTATTTTGAATTTATCATGTTTAGAAGTATAATTGTGTGATGTCATGAAGTGATGGTGAACTCACATTGATAGTAAAGGACCATCACTTAGAATAATTGAATACATGTTTGAATGATGCCATGAAAGGGGCTTGATAGACATTGAATAGACTCATATATGGTGGTGAAGAATTCATTATCTATCTAGTCTCAAATTGATTATTTATATTTGATATTTGAATGTATGATTTATATGAATGAATGAATACTATATTTGAAGTGCTAAAAGTATGATTTACTTTATTGTTGAAGAGCAATGTAATCCTCTCCACTATCCCCCATGTTAGAAAAGAAATGTAATTCTATTCTCCTCCCTCTTTCTTTGTATTAATATATAGCTATCTTGAATGAAATCACCTTATTTGTTTAATGAAGATAAAACTGAAAGTGTGTGCATAAAATGAACAACTTAAGCAGACTGTATAACAATATGAGTTATTCTTATTTGGTATAATCTAGTGGCGGCCAGATTTTGATATGGACGAGGTGAATGGCTCGTACCTAACTTCCCGAGCCCATCTCTGAAGAGATGAGGGAAATTTAGGTCCTAAAGCGAGGGATCAGATTGCCCCCATCATTCATTCCCAATTGAATAATTGGGTGGCGACTCCTTTTCTTCAAACGTGCCTATGGTTCGTTTGTATTTCCTTGAGTCTTGAAAGATGCTTTGACAAAATGTCATGGTCGCAAACGCTCTAGCGAGATGAAAGCCGCGTTCACAGTAGTTTAGGTCCCGAAGCGAGGGATCGTATTGCCATCATCGATTTTTTCAATAGAAAATTGAGTGGCAACTCCATTCTCTAGACAGGCCCATGGATTGTTTGTATTCCCTTAAGTCTCAAAAGGGGCTTTGACACAGTATCACAGTCGCAAATGCTGTGGCCAAATGAAAGCCCCGTTCACGGTGTGCTTAATTATTATTTCTAATAATATATGTATATTTTATTTCTAAAAAGTAAATTTCAATTTATTTGGGAAAATATTGGAAATTTTTATTTTTATTCTATTTTCAAAATTTGAAGTATAATAAATTATTCTAGATTTTATTAATTTGTATAATTACGAATACTAAAAAAAAACTCAATATTGTTAAGGAGCTTTTTTTTTCAATTGTTAGTTACATTCGTTAGGATCTTTAATTTATTATATTGTCATTATTTTATTTGTTTGAGTAGCTTCTTTTGAAATGGATATCGATTCCATGGAATTAAGGAGTAATGTTGAAGGAGTTGAGGAAAAGCTTTTCAATTCAAATTCTAATGATGAAATTTATATACATACGTGAAGTATCTCATCAAAGGAAGCCTAAAATTGGTTAAGAGTTTGTGTCATTAGATGAAGTGCATGAGTTTTACAATAAATATCCAAAGGAGGTTGGATTTAAAGTTAGAATCAAGTCTCGTAAGAAGAACAAAGATACAAATGAAATTATTAGAAATGAGTATGTCTGTTTTAAAGAGTGAATATCATCCAAAAAAGAAGTTAATGAAAATAAAAGGTGTTAGGGAGTCATTTGAGAGGGTTTGCAATGCAAAACTTGCTATTGTAAAGACAAAATCAAGCACTTTTACTATTAAGTTATTCATTGAAGAGCACAATCACCACTAGGAGCTTCTCAAAAGGTACAATTGTTAAGGTCTCATCATAAGATGTGAGATGCCAAAAAAAAATCATTGACCCAACAACTTTCAATAGCAAATATTCCCAATCATCAACAAATTAGTATTCTTGAATTGCAAGCCGGGGACATTCAAAATATTGGATGTACATAAAAGGATATATATCATTATGAGAGAGATATGCGTAATGAAATGACGGGATACATGATGCTGAAATGTTGCTTGAACATTTTCATTTAGAATAAAAGAAGAATTTTGCATTTACCTTTACCATTAAAACAGATAATGAAGATCGCATAAGTAATTGTTTTTGGCTGATGCAATATCTAGGAAAGCTTACAAGTTTTATAGTGATGTGCTTGTGTTTGATACCACCTACAATACCAATAGATATGGCATGATCTTTGCCCCAATCATAGGGGTTAACAATCATGGTCAATCGATAATCGTTGCTTGTTCATTCTTAATTAAGTGATGAGACAACTGATTCTTATATTTGGCTCTTTGAACGATTTAAGAAAGCCATGCCTGGAGGTCCTCATAAAATGATTATTACTGATGAAGATCCAGCAATAACAAAGGCCATTTCAGACACTCTTCCTAATACATTTCGTAGATATTTTAGTTGGCATATATTAAATAAGTTTTTGACAAGTTAAATGCAGCAACTTATAGGGATTATTATGGTGACTTTCAGAAGTGCATTTTGGAGTCATATACTTGAGGAGAACTAACTCTAGATGGATGAAAATTATTGAAGAAAGCAATTCAAATGATAATGTATAGCTTTAGTCTAAGTATGAAATTTGTTCAAAATGGGTGCCACTATATGTTAGCCACATTTTCTCTACTCGAATGTCAAATAGCCAACGAGCAGAAAGTTCTCATGCTTTTTTCAAGAGGTATGTCTCTAAAAAGAATTCTTTAGTTGATTTCATAACGTGACTCAATAGAGTACCTATGTATCAACATCATCAAGAATTGAATGCTGATCATATGGACATTAATGAAAAACTTGTATTAAAATTGCCTTTGGAGATTGAGAAGCAAATTTCTGAAATCTATACACATAAAAACTTTTACAGGTATTTTCTTAAATTATATAAGAAATTTGTATGTTATTTTTTTGATGAAGTTTCAAAAGTATATCACTAGAATTTATATGCACATAGAAAATAATGTATAGGTTTCAAGATGAATTATGGAATAGCTTATGGTATGCTTATGAATTAATGACAAAAGATGAAAATCATTGCAAGTATAAGGTTCAAAAGACAAGTGAAGTTGTGTTTAAATTTCATGAACTTGTTTATCAAAAAGGGTTAGATTTGACTTTGTGTTGTTGTAGAAAAATGGAAAGTGAGGGAAACCCATGTAGTCACATATTGGCATACTTAAATAAAATGCAAATTTCAATTTTGCCAAGTCAATATATATTGAAGAGATGGACAAAAGCCGCAAAACATGAGAGAGTCATGGATTGTGTTGGCATGGAAATCAATGATTTTGGTGATCATTTAATTCTTGCAAGACAAACTAGATCATTTCAACTTGCATCGAATGTAATTGATAACGTTGTAGGAAGCCAAGAGGCAAGTAAGATCTTTGAACTTGAAAAAATTAAGTTGGGAAGGAACTTCAGAAAAGTAGTAATCAACTACAAACCCTCAATGAACCACTTGTAGTTAGGGCAAAAGGGTGTGAGAAAAGGTTAAGAAGATGAAAGGAGAAAGGTTGAAGGAAGGTGCTGTCATGGATGTGGTATAGTTGGACAATCACATGATAAAAGAAATTGTCCAATACTTAATAATCAGTAAAGAA
Organism: Boswellia sacra; assembly: GCA_013180625.2. Classification (NCBI taxonomy): domain Eukaryota; kingdom Viridiplantae; phylum Streptophyta; class Magnoliopsida; order Sapindales; family Burseraceae; genus Boswellia; species Boswellia sacra. The sequence continues at coordinate 29,601 of SNVD02012868.1, forward strand.
ATTTATATATAATTTATTTTCTTCATTTTATTAACAAATTTAAACTTACTCTTGCTTTTCTTTTAGATCTTTTGACATGGAACTATGAAAGTTCACATCAGTCTGATATCAATGAAGATAGTTATTCTTCAACAGGTAATATCTATATTTACACTTTTTTTTTTTTTTGCACCATACTTTACCTATGTGAATGTAATGTAAATAGCTAACAATTAAAAAAAAATATTAACAGGTTAAATTTTTGATGTTGAGAGGTATATCTTCACAAATGAGCATGATTAAAAAATGCATTTCAAATTTTATATATGTTTGATTGTTGGATTTGGATATTATATGTTTAACCTCATTATTTTAAATTTTTTACTATTGTAATTTAATATGTAATTTGAACTCCTATGTTCTATGTCTATATATGTAATCAGTATGATGTGCATTTTGTGAACATTTAATTAATGATAAAAAGGGTAAAATCATTCCGTAGTGGGGTGGGTAGACCAATCAAGAACCAGCAACACTTTGATCTAAGTAGTTAGTTAGTTCCATTCCACCATGTCCAATTGTCCATGTGTTTATTAGGTCTCATCTTTCACTTCTATGTTCGTTTTTAGATAATTGTTGGACCATCATTATTTGTTTGACTGCCCCGTCTTTTTTACTTTTTTAATAAGAATAAACAATGAAATTATTTTTTATTAATTCCACGATACCCAAGATTGGATAATTCTATTTTGTGATTTTAAATTTTTTTAAGAAAAAATTAAAAAATTGTCAAAAAATTATTAATTCTAATTTATATATCGGTTTTAATCAATCAATTTGTCAAAACCCAAATTTCCCTCCCTATTAAGAATTTTTGTTCTATTTATTATTATCAAAATACAGTTGATTTCTGAGTAATTTCTATACATAAATAATTATATGTACAAATTCTTGTATATTATTAATTGACATTACTTTATTGACCCATTATTCACTCTAATTTATAATATAAATATAATGACATATATTATGTTAACTGAAAATGACTGATTTTGTTAAAATTTTATATCGATATAAAAATAATTGTCCCACAGCACCTACAAAAACAAAAACAAATCGATGTTTCAATAACTTAGGAGTTGGTTTTTTGGAAAAATTGGCAGTGCTCTGCGCTAGTGCAGGTCTTCAAATAATATAGTAACAAGTTGTGGTGCTTCAGAGTATGAGAATTATTTTAATAATATATTTTTTTTGTTCAATCAAAAAATTATTGTTCCGAATTAGAAAATAATTGACCCATAAAAGTATGGTGATTAATGTCTTTACTTGTTTTGTAATATATAAAAAGGTAAATTTATTAAAATAAGAATATAATAGTAGGGTGCTTGATATGTGCTACGGAAAGCAATTAATGGAAATAGGGTAATCGTTGAGGGCAATAGAAGGCTGTCCGTAACTTTTAAGAGTTGAAGAGACAAGACTAGCAAGAACTATTGGATAAATCCAATGAACAGCATTTAAAATTGTGAAATTTTCACTTTCAACCATCTAAGGGGTCGGGTTTTAAAAATAACCATTAAAAAAAAAAATTCATCCAAATAGCCACCAAAGAAAATGACACTAATACCCTTCATCCCTCTCCTCCCTCCCTTTCCCTCGCCTCCTCTCATGTTTCTCTCTCTACTCCCCTCCCCTCCCCTCCCCTCCCCTGACGTTTCTCTCTCACTCACCCTCCAACTCTTTGCCTCCTTTCCTCTCCCATGACGTTTCTCTCTCTACTCTCCACCTCTCTGCCTCCCCTACCCTCATGTTTCTCTCTCTATCATTGAGCTCTCTGCATCTCGATTCTCTCTCCAAAAACCAAAAATGGAAACTGAAATCAGTTTCATCTCTACCATCATCCTTGGAAGATGCAAGAAACTCAGACAGTTAAATCAAATTACATTTTTATTTCTCTGTTAAATTTTTACGAACCAATTCACACAATTTTCATTTCTAGTTTTGCTGTTGGTTCTAGTTTGAAATCACGTTTTTTATTTTCTGGGTTTGTTTCCTTATTCGATTTAATTGATTGAGTTGGTCCATGATATTTTCCAAGAAATAAAAATGAAATCAAAACTAATTTCATTTGTGTTGCGTTTGACAGATCAACAATTTGTCGAACTCACTCGTCAAACTGTGTTGAATATTTGTCGAATTGTCGAAGTTGGGCATACTATTATCCAATAATATCATCGAATTATGCCGAACTAACATCAAATTTGAGTATGTCATCGTCGAACAACATCGTTGAGCTGTGTCGAAGTCAATATTTTAGAGAAGACTATTTAAAGGCTATTTCATGAAAATTATTTTTATGGAGGTTATTTTCATAATACCCCCTGAAATGAGGGTTAGATCTGAGACTTTCCCTTTAAAATCTGGATGTTCCAAAATTACAAGAGTACGGATAGGAACCTCCGTGAATATTTAGAAGTATTTTCATTGAGAGAAATTAATTAACATATCAACTTATAATCTGAAACAATTGTGAAAAAAGAATCAAAATCAAGAAAATTATTTTAAAAATAAGTATAAATTAAAAAATTTTAGATATCACGATCACAATACAATAGAATTATTTGTCTTTTTCTTTCATTCAGGGCTAAAGACCGATAAACCGGCAAGTATTGAGCCCTAAAAACAGTCAACTTAAGAGACTAAAAAGTCCTATCGAGTTTTCAAGCCTTTAGAGACTAAGAACAAAAAAATACTTGCCGATTTGTCATTTTGTCGGATGTGGTCAAGGCATCTAAATCTTTTAAGCGAACGGTCAGTTCTAAACACCCTTGACAATTCGGGTCCTTTTCACAATTCTCCCTTATAATTTAATATTGTTACATACATAGTGTGGGGACATGAATTACGATGTTCATGTAAACATCAAGACGCACATGACCATGTCTCATGTGTCTATTGACTAAATCTACGTTTTGATTTATCATCTACTCTACTCATGTCTTTAGATAATTCCGTGATACGTTGTAAGTTTTTGGATTAACGCAATGATCGTTTGTTAACATTGTTCATATAATTAAATTACATATGCATTATTAATTTGAATAATGTTGTGTTTTCTTGAAATTAACATTTATAAGGGCAAACATAATCATTTTAAGGAAAGCAGTTTAATATCCTCTAATGGATTTTAACGACGTGGATTTATAGTAATAGAAGTAATTCCTAATTTCCGCCTGTTATTTAGGATAAACCTCAGCGTTCTTTTATTTATGGCGATAATCTTTTTACTGACTCACATAAGGCTTCTGATCAGAAGCTTATTATTATAATAGCGAGGTTACATTAACTATTTCCTATTAAGGATATAGCACAAACATTTCAAGCTTCAGCAAGAGTGTCATTGACCAACCATCTCTTGACCATTTCAAAGCTCTCCTCAACCTTGTATTCTGCAGCATAGTGGCCTCCTCCCTGCGCGATTTTATTTTATGCAAACATTATTTACATTTATATAAAAGGTAAGAGAAAGTTTAGAATATCTTTAATGGCCATGAATTTTTGTTTGTCTAAATTACCGAATCATTATGCTGGCATGGTATATTAATGATGTTGTGACTAAAAAAAAACAGGGGTGAGCTCATTCATCATTTCAATGAATAACAGGGAAACGACTCAATAATCTTACCTTTACAGTTGTAAATGTCAAACTGAATTCACCATTTGAGAACTTCCTCACGTACCTACATATATGGGATGGATTTGAATGTTTAAATCTCTTTGAGAATATATATATATATAGTTTGATTCTAGCTATTGAGAAATTAAATATCTCAACATACCCTGCTGTTTCGTTGTTAACAAACCATGCACTCCAGTTCTTAACCAAAGGCACTTTCAGCGTCCAGATCCATTTTTGAGTTGCAGTGTATGGAATTTCTTGATCATGATCACCACTGTAGGATTTCAACATTGCTTCAGTGAGTAGTGATAGTAGAAAAATATCTTTTCTGTGTATCTGATTACAATTTGACTCAAATCGATGTTGCGGAGTTCATGCACCATTGATTACTTATGAAAATATTTAGATACTTAGGGATTTTGAGACATTAATGACAGAATTAAAAAAATGCTCACTCTTAGAGAAATTTTTAAACATTTTTAAGAAAATAATTAATAAAGCATTCATAAATTATAATAATGACTAATTTACTGAGAACATTTGAGTTGATTTATTAAACAAAAAAGTATTCAGAGATAATTAACTTGTAAGATTATCATAATTGAGTGTATCGCACAGGATATAAGGTTAAAAATCGTGAAAATTTCTCCACTCTTGATAAAGTATAATAATTATATTTCTTTATATGTGTTATGGGAAATGATTGAAAAGAGAGAAGGATTTCGACCAAGATATCGGATCTTCTCAGTAGATTTGTTATATTGCAATATTCTAGAGTACTCATGAAACATTTTAGATTGAAAATTACGCTATATATGAAACTTAATTAAAACAGATTCATGTAATGCAAGAATCATTGGGTTGTGAACATTTAAAGATAGCTATATATCTGACAAGATTTAATTTAACTTTAATTACCTGTATATCAGACCTCGGAGATCGGTCTTGGTAAGATTTTTATGATAACCAACAACACTAAGGACCTTCGGATCATAAGCTGGACCAACTATTATGGAGTCATTGCAGGTCGTCCACCTAAATGTCCTCCCCTGATCCACAGCGAAAAAGGGCTAGCTATTATTGATGTTATTATTATTATTTTTTTCTATGATAAAGATTCAAATATTGATATATCCTTAAATTACGATAAAAATGTACTTCATACCAATGTGGCAAATATCACTACTATCAAAGTTGTAGTTTTCAGTAAATGATACTGTGGCTAGTAGATGCATGTCATATATACAACACCTACCTCTGGAAGATAAAGAGCTCGTTGAACACTTTCATCATTTGCCCAGATGTAGCAAAGTTGATGGTTGTATTGCTAGTTAAATATAAAGTCAAGCAATCAGCCGTGTTTCAAACAGAAAGGAAAAAAATATATTTAAATAAGGATTAAAATCTTTCAGATAAAAAAAAAACACCCAAATTCTAATGATTGGAGTTAATAAGTTTAATAATTCAAAATTCATATTAAAATAAAAATCCTAAATCTAAATACATGAACGACAGGTTGCGGGGGAGGGAGAGATTTACACGGCACCAACGCGTAGGAGCGTTAGAAGTCACTGATTTCAGCATAAGATAATCTTCGTACTTCTCCTTGAGAAATCTTCGAGCCGAATTTTCGTTAAGATCATCTGATAAACCTGGACACTTGGGTTCAATAACTTGTAATGCATTGATGTTGCTGGTTAGCTGCAGATTCATATAGATTCTGTGTCATTATAATTTAATGAATGTTTAATTATCAACAAAGGGAACAGGTTTGGTCCATATCTAACGTTTGACATTTCATCTACGGCTTCGCTACACGACTCATTTGGAGGATTTGTAAAATTGCCACCGCAAAGCGAATCGGCCCGCTGGTCAAAGCATAGAGAACAGCCATTAGCAAATTTAGAATGATATCCATATTTTATTAACGAATCCAAAAAACTATAATTGTTGCAAATTAAAGAAAAGAAGAATATTTTGAGAAATTAAACAAAATTTGTGAATTCACTGGAGTAATGTCCAATAGCAATATTGCGAGAGGAAAATGATAAATATTATATAAATTATATATCTTGAACCGTACGTACGTAGTGTATTACAAATCTTAATTTCCTGATTAGATCCAGTTTTCTTGTCAAAATTGATCATTTCTAACAATATAAATTAGGTCGTTCATGGAGACATTATGATATAATTAAGTTAGCTTTTTCTGCGTCTATGGCACTTGAATTTGGAGTATGTGCGAGGATTTGCAAGATTATTACCTCATAGAGTTCATCAGATACAAGTCCTAGCCGATTAGCAAAAGTATATCTTCCATTAAAATCGAGGTTTTTGTCTGTCCCTGGGTTGCCCATTATATAGCCCTGTTAAAAATTACAACATATCATAGTTAAATAATAATAGTAAAATTCTTAAATTAATTATTTTTAAAGTTAACTTTTCGCATATAAATGTGTGTATAAAATGCACCTTTATGTTCAAGTATGGGAAAATTCTCAATCGATTACCTGCGGCAAAGTGCATAGCAAAAGTTTAGGCTTTTCTTTTGGAGCAATTGATTATGACTTATGATTAATTGGAATATTTACTTACGATCCAATATGTATTTTAAGGCAATTGGAACTTGATTTCCAGTGTATCCACTACCACCGAGGTAGAGTTCATTAGTTACAAATGTAGGGTGCCCACCAAACCACTGCAGTAGAGACACCAAAAAGAAGCAGTGAGCTACAGAAGTCTTATAAAAGGAAACTATCTCCTAATTTAACAAAATCTGAAAGAGATTAGTGGTTAATGGAAAATATATTAATTAAAGAGGTAGAATGAAACAAATCTTAATCACAGTACTTAACATAAAAATAGAGACATTTATGGCAAGATCTTTAAAATTTTAGACTGTGTGGTAGAGTTCAAATAATAAGAGGATCCTCATAAAAAGTTCCCTCACCCGACGCAAAAATTGATCCAACTGCTCCGCAAATACGTAATCACCACTTTGCCAACCTTCTTCAGTTGTTGAATAGGAGTAGCCGGTGCCAGCAGGTGCATCCAAATATATTATGCTAATATTCTGTATAAAATAAACAAATAAATACTTATCATCAATAATCTTGAACAAGCAGATGTGATGAGTCACCTTGGTCCATGTATATTCATTAAGCACTAGGGTTGGCAAGCTCCCGTCCCACTTGTAGCTACGGTAATCTTCAAATGTCACTGGACCTATACGCAAATGTGAAATTTTCATAGCGTTATTGTCTAATAATTTTGTCAATTGTCACTACGTGTGCTTAAAGAGGTAAAACTACTTTAGTAATTGGTTTATAAATGCGTTGTTTTACATTGTATATATAATTCTTATAGGGGAGGTCTTGGTCTATAAAGAAAACTGGTTCCTCCACCAAGTAGGTTAATCGTATCTTGGGTATTTAAATTCTCTAATTATTTGTATTAGAGCCACTGACAAACTACGAACGTGAAGATCTGGTATTCCAAAAGAGACCGTTTGTGATGCACACCATGTGTCTTGTTGAAAGATTTAATATTCCAAAAGAAACCGTTTGTTTGTAACGCATGGATTGTGATGCACACCATGTTTGTGATTTGAAAGATTGAAAAATTGCGGTAAATAGTGCTCTAAGAATATATACCATGTTCAAAGAAAAAGGAGCTAAGACTTGAACAGCCAGGTCCTCCACGCAGCCACACCAGAACTGGGTCTGAACTGCTCCTCTGCGACTCGGCGAACAAGTAAAAGAGATTCGCTTCCCCGTTGTTGCCTACTTGAATGTATCTGACCAAATTAACAAATAAAGATATTATTATAAATGCACTTCAATATTTTTTTCCGAATACTATATATTTTTTTAATTTCATTTTGAAAAGAGGTGAAGAATTAATGTCAGTAAGTGAAAAACAAATCAACCACTGCATCATAGTTAGAAATGATGTATTCTAACCCTGATTCAAGGTAGAATGGAAGTTCACCGGCATAACCAGGCAGTTCGGTGATGATGTTTCTACCCAAGGCAGCTTTCACAAACCAAAGAAACAGCAGAAATAGACGCAAACCCATCATAATATACCACAAGTTTATACAAAACACTAGAAGTCCAGAACCGGGAATGAGAACCGAGGCCACTTTGCCCTCCTTTTATAGGCACAATGCACCAAAAAGCATCAAATTTTATTTAATAGTTAAAGACAAAGGAAATATATAAGATCATTACAAAGAAGATCACGTCTCTACCAGTTCATGATTATTATTATTTTTCACTACATTTCAAGTCTTTGACTAAATAAACATAAATACACAGATTTTAATTTTACAACCTCAATTCTTACATTCATTAGAATTAAGCTAAATGCATAGTTTTCGTTAGGGGTGGCAATTCGTGTTCGCGGGTCGTGTCGAGCTGTGACACGATAAAGATTGATCCAATACGAACACGACCCGTTTATTATTCGTGTCACTATGACACGACACGAACAAGACACGATTGTTAAATGGGTAACACGACACGACACGCTAACACGAATAATAAACGGGTCGTAATCGTGTTAGACACGAACACGACCCGTCTAACACGATTAAGACACATTTACATTATTGACACGACTTGATTGACACGATTATGACCTGTTAACACGATTATGACACTTTAAGGTTTTCAATTTTTGTTAAATGACAAAAATATCCTAAATTTTAAAATTTATTAGGTTTTTAAAATTCTATTTTTATTTTGAAATTTGGATGCATATAAGGACTAAAATGTTTAAAAAGTTTAGTATTTTTAAATTTAATATGTAATCGTGTCAATATTCGTGTTAATCGTGTTATCGTGTCAATCGTGTATAATATATATTCGTGTTATTCGTGTTACTCGTTCATAATCGTGTTCGTGTCAATATTCATGTTACTCATGTCATAATCGTGTTCGTGTCAATATTCGTGTCAATCGTGTATAATATGTATTCCTCGTATTAGTGTTACTCGTGTCATAATCGTGTTCGTGTCATAATCGTGTCGTGTCATAATCGTGTTCGCGTGTTGAAGACTCTCAACCCGAACACGACACGATTATTAAACGGGTTGACATCTTCGACACGAACACGATACAAACACGAATATGCCAAAACCCAAACCCGCTTAAACCCGTGTCGTGTCAAGTCGTGTTCGCGTGTCGTATCAAAAATTGTCATCCCTAATTTTCGTGAATCTCATATTTAATTAAAAAATTTTTGGGTACAATAAGGTAATTTACATAGGTCCCAATAAAATCGTGCAACGAATTTTTATTTGAAAAAACATCATTGGCCCCTTTATTACATGTTAATTAGAAGCCCCCAACTTTTCAGAGGAATTTAACTTGGACTTCAAATTTGTGAAATAAAATAATTTTGAAACTGAGAAACGTGCCATAACAAAAGTCTTGTAAGATTAATTTAATTATATTACATATAATTTTTTTTTAAAAAAAATCTCCACTAACATCCGTTCTTCCATTTCTCGATCATGTTTGTGGCCATAGAACCTTAGCTGACGAGAAGCGTATTTAATTTTTTTAAATCTTTTATTTTATTTTCATTTTTATTATTTTTAATAAATATTGTAATTTTCTTAATTTTTTTGAAGTTAAATTGAGGGTAAAATAACAAATTTAGCATTATAAAATAAAATGTTAACCGTTTTATCAAGCGATATCAAACTGCTAAGAGTTTTGTACATATAATAAGGGTGTCGATATATTTTCCCATTTTTACTTTCATTTTTTGTATATTATTTCTAAAACAATTACCTGAGTAACAAAATTTTATTAATTTGTTGAATAAATTGCCTGACACCAGGGCCGGAACTGCCTAAGGGCTAGGCTGGACTGGAGCCTGGCCTAGCATTTTGAAAAAAATCAAATATTTTTAAATAATTTATCAATTTAATAACTTTTCAGAACAAAAATCTGGTTTTTTAAAAATAATTGAAAAATCCTTTTTATTAAAGTTCTTTAAGAAAATTGATAAGTTGATATATTCATATTCTTCAAATGCTTTCGTTTACCTTTAATCGACAGTAAGATTGTATTCTATTGTAAAATATATTATATTTCATAATGCTACTGAAAGGATTTTAGAAAGATTGGACATATTTGGAAAAATAATATATAATCTTCATATTGAAAAAAAGTTTGACAATATATTAAATCAAATATTATGAATTTGAACTATAACTAACAATAAAAGTGTGGAATAAATATTTGTATTAATTGTTTATAACTCATTATAAATTTTTCAATTTGGAATTTAGAATTATATCTTTTCATCTAACATTTTTTAACTTCAACATAAAAGCTGTTATCATTTATTTCATTAAATAAATAAAAATAGGCCGGGCTGTAGCCTGGCATAGCATTTAAAAAAAAGTCAAAGATTTTTAAATAATTTATTAATTTAATAACTTTGAAGTAAAAAACAATCTGGTATTTTTTAAAATTAAAAAAATCCTTTTTATTCAAGTTTTTCTTCGGGAAAATTCATAAGCTAATATATTCATATTCTTCAAATGCTTTCGTTTACCTTTAATCGGTAGTAAGATCATATTCTATTGTAAAATAAATTAAATTTTATACTGCTACTAATAGGATTTTAGAAAGATTGGAAATATTTGGAAAAAAATATTTTTTTTTCATATTAAAATTTTTTTTGACAATATATTTGCACAAATATTTTGAATTTAAACTATAACTAATAATAAAAGTATGAAATAAATATTTGTAGTAATTGTTTGTAATTAGTTATAAATTTTTAAGTTTGGAATTACAATAAAATCTTGATAAATAAATGTTTGATAAATTAATAACCTTAGTTAAATAATAAAACCTTTTGGTCCCAAATCGAGCTAAAAATTCACTAAATGCGAAACATAATAATATTTTTCAAACCATGAAGGCCCCAACGAAAATATAAATTAATAATTGATCAAACACTTAGTATAAAAATATCATATAAATTCATAATATCAAGGTGATTCGTTCTTAATAACTTCTAGTTTTTTAGTTCTTTTTTTTTTAAATATGTATCTAAAGTTTTTGTTTTTTTTTCTTTTTATCTAAACTAAATTCAATCTCCTTCTTTATTTTTTGCAAAGCATGCACCATATAGTTATATGTTTTTCATATTGTAACAAGTAGTTATTTAAGATTACAATTACTTGAATGTCCTCTTTTAAAAAATATATTCTAGAACACAACTATCATTTAAATTATGATCTTCATTTGGATTATGATCATCATCAATTAGAATATCTATTACTTCTTCAATAATCTCTTCGTTAGTAGACGAATCTATCGCTGCATTATTTTCAACGTCAATTGCATTTTTATAGCGTAGAGTACAAATAACTTTATATAATCCATTAACTTTTGACCATATTGATTCATTATATTTTTATTTATAGAGCATATATAAATCTTAAAAAAAAAGATACATTACAAATAATTAAAACATAAAAAATCTTCTTAAATTAATAATTATTCATTTATTAATTTGTTGATAAATAAATTACCTCGATAAAATAGTAAATTTTTCATAGTCTTAAAAATATTAATTTATCGAGGTTTTACTGTATATCTTTTCATTTAACGTATTTAACTTCAACACAAAATCTCTTATTATTTATTTCATTAAATAAATAAAAATAAAAAAGTTTTATATAATACATTTTACCTAATTTCATCTAACAATAGGTAATAAATGATTATTTGCTATTCCATCTTTAATTATAAAATAAACATTGTTGATTTCACTTATGATTCAATTTTGTAAAATTATTAAAATAAATTTGATCTAACAATGCTTAAAATTTGTTAACATTAAAGGGAATTTAACTTTTTTTTTACCATTCCATTATTTTGATTTGAAAGCTATATTTATTTTGCTAATAAAAGTACCAGATCGAGATTTAATGTTTAGGATATAAAATTTTGAAATATTCTTTTCTTGTTTTGAACTTATAATATTACTAGTGTCGGCTTGAATTAATGTGTTTGATAAAATATGAGTTTTGATATATTAAAAATAAATGCATCATTTATTATGAATACCAAAAAAAAATAAAAAAGATGTATCTTATAACTTAAGAATTATCAAATGCTTTCTTAATAATCAATCTTCATGAAGAAAAATATTCAGCTTATTCCAACAAGATGAAATTTACGGGTCTGCCCCTGCCTAACACTAATTATACATAAATAACATTTTCTCTATGTTGAACAATATATTTTAAGAATTGGCCCTAAGTACACATTAAAACTATTTATAAGAAATTATGAATATTTTTCTAAAATGTGGAAAAAAATTTGTATGAAGAAATTAACATTGTTTTATTATAGGTATATTTTTAAGAATATTCTTCTTGGAAGGTCACCGCCTAGTCATGATTAAAAACTTGAACAACATGTATCCGATGGCTTTAGTATTTACCCTCGTAAGGGAATCTCATCCATTGGAAATTTTGGCTATAAATTTGAAATTTGTTAGATATATTTATTTTTTAGAATTTTTACCAATTTCACATCACGTCGGAGACTCCCAGGTGATGACAACGAAGGCCACCAGGTCATGGTTAAAACCATGAAAATCACGTGGCTTTGGTATTCCCTCGTCAGTTCATGGATGGAATTTCATGGGGGGAATTTTGACTATTAATTTGAAATTTGTTTGATTATGGGATATTTTCTTTTTTCCTATGAGGTTAAGCCAAATCCAAAGTTCCCCCTCATGTTTTTCAATATTGCAAATTACCCTCTGATTTCAATTTCCACAGGTTAACTTAAATGGTAACGGAGCCTCTGACAATAACATAAGCAAGAAAGAGAAAAAAAAAAGTGTGCAGTATGATTGAAATACCATTGTGCCAACCTTTTTTACCATTAAAATAATGCATCATATACAATAAAAATAGGAAAATAATGAGAAAAAAAGTAAACTAATTTTTTTTACTCTATCTTCTCTCTCATCACAAGCACTCAACACCATCGTCTCTATGTTTTTTCTTGGCAACCAAACATCAAACTCATAATATTCCTGCCAATGAATCACATCCAAGTTTTATCTCTCTTTCTCTGGAGACACTTCGCTATTTCCCCTTATCTAAAAGTCCTGAAAATTGTTATATTATTAACAGAGTGCCAAAGGGATATTAAAATGTGAGGTTCTTCTTTGTATTGGTAAACGACTAAGCTTTGATAGCGAACCTCTGTTTGATTTTTCAGTCGAAGGCACCCAGATTTACTTTTTAAATCAGGTTGGAGTATCTCGATGCCAGAGAAAGAAAAGTCCAGCAAACTACCCGACAGCAAACATTGCACAACAACGGCAACATCACCAGCCGCTTCACAAAGGCACCATGTTGTCGCATTGCTCTTATCTATATAGGCCCCAACTAAATCGTGAAAAGAAGTTCTATTTAGAAAAAATATTATTGGCCCCCTTGAGATGTCTTGAAGGCCCCAGCTTTTTTGAAAACAACACCAACCCCCCCAGCTGTTAGCTTCCATTCCGTCAATCTGTCAAAAACAAAGGTAGGAGAGTTATTTGACTTGGCTTCAAATTTGTGAAATAAAATAATGTTGAAAGGGAGTAACGTGTTATAATAGAAGTCTTGTAAGAATGATTTAATTTTATTATATACTTTAAAATAAAAAAATTCTCCACTAACGTCCCTTCTTTCATTTCTCGATCATGATTGTGGCTATGTAACCTTAGCCGAAAAGAAGAGTATTTAAATTTTGTTTTGATTCTTTTATTTTATTTTATTTTCATTATTTTTTAATAACATATCGTAATTTACCCGCTTCACTAAATGATAGCTAACTGCTGAGAATTTTCTACATAAAATAAGGTGGTCGATCTATTTTCATATTTTTGCTTTCATTTTTTTGTATATTATTTCTAAAACAATTATCTGAGTAACAAAATGTTACCACTTTGTTGAAAAAATTGCCTGACACTCAGTTTTGTATACATAAATAACACTTTTCCTAGACTAAACACTATACTCTAAGAATTTGTCCTAAGTGCATATTAAAACTATTTATAAGAAATTAAGAAATTGATAATATTTTTCTAAAATGTGGGAAAATAATTTACAAAGAAATTAACATTATTTTATTATAGGTATATTTTTAAATTTATTTTTCGTGGAAGGTATTCTCCGTGGAAGCTCACCAACTAATAATGATTAAAAACATGAGAAACATATATCTCATATCTAGTTTTGTTACAGTACAGCTATTGTATGTACAATAAAAATCAAAATTATATAAAAGTCTTAAATAAGTATATAAAAGTTAAAATGTCCCATAACTTTTATTTACTCAATTACGATTTTTATATAATTTTGATCTTTGTTATACCATACAATAGTTGGAGTGTAGCAATCCGCTCCCATGGCTTTAGTATTTACCCTTGTAGGGCAATCTCCTCCGGGAATTTTGACTATTAATTTGAAATTTGTTAGATATATTTTAAGAATATTTACTAATTTCAGCATCACGTCCGAGACTCCCTGGTGATAACAATGAAGACCACCAAGTCATTAATAAAACCAAGAAAATCACATAGCTTTGGTATTCCCCACCGACGCCATGAAAATCACATGGCTTTGGTGTTCCCCCTTGTCGGTAGTAATGGATCGAATCTCATAGTTGGGAATTTTGACTACTAATTTAAAATTTGTTTGATTTATTGTCCATATACGACATTAGACCCAAACCACTTTTGACGGTGATATAATATTATTGTATTATTAGTTAAAAATTAATTTAAATATTTTTAATTCTTGCCTATTTAATGATATTGTAACTCATCAAACTGTTGGAATTAAGTTGTGTAAATTTATTGTATAAGTAATATTACTTATATGTTAACTTACGTATAATCACTTTACAAATAATGACAATCAAAGAATTTAAACTAATAGAGTTACAAATGCCATAATTTTTTTGGGGGAGTTTTTTTTTTCTCCTTTCATTTGATGAGCATAAATTTGACTTAAATCTCAAGTCGTTGAAACATTTTAAGATGTAGCTAAGTCAAATAATTTTATGTGATAATAAAAACTAAAATTAAATGCTCCAAATTACCGTTTTAATTTTATTTGTTTTCTATTAAGTAAATTGGCTTTATCAGTTATCATCTTTCCTTAAAGTCAACTTTTACAGCAACTCATCCTCCTAATGAAATCACATTTTTGAAACTTTCAGCCATCTCATTCCTATAATGATTTTTCATCGAGATATATATTGCATATCATCATAATTCTCACGTCAACTAATAATTGATCTTTGCATTATAGAGCACTTAGGAATAAAACTATTAGTGTTGGCTCTCAAATCGTAGTAAATTCGGAGTCAGACCTAGGGACCCGTGCTTCCGCGCAAGATTTGATGTGCCACTATGCAAGATTTGTTGTGCCGCAGACGAGGATAGGACCCCTCAACTCCAGGCAGAGACCTTGCATTCCTGCGTAAGGGAGATTGCGCCGCTGCACAAATTTCGGTTACTGTACGCCGCCTAGGCACTATTTAAAGGTTGCCTTTTGCATTTTGAGTGAGACTTCTTAATATTCTCTTCTAGGGCTGACACATCCGAAAAAGGGATTGTCTCCCAAGTATAGGAGTGTCGAAGTAATAAATCCGGTAAGACTAGGGTCGATCCACAAGGAAGGGAATTTAAGCGTTACAAATTATAAGATAAGCAAATATGATATGGATGATTCAAAGAAATAACAAGATAATATCAATAAATATGTAAGATGGTAGGCGGTATTACCGACTATTCAAATATAAAACAAAAAGCAAGAGGAGGTAAAACCATCCATGGAAATAGGTGGTATAACCAACCATAGTAAATTAAAGAACAATTTCATAAGGTGGTAGAACCTACCATAGTAAATAAATAAAAAGTTCATAAACAATAGAATAATTAAAATACAAGAGGAATTAACACAATAACAATGAAGGCTAAGGTTAGGGGATCCGCCCTTGATATTTCAAATAAGGATAATTAACCCATTTTAGTTATATGAATTATATTTGTTTCATTACCAATATTTATACCACTTCTTGTAAATGGGTTCAAGCATCCAATGTGCCAATCACCATATGTCTACAACAAATCAAGGTTCCTAACTAGATTCGTGTCGGTAAGGAAGAACCATACATCATCTAGAAAGGAATCAAGCATTTGATGTGCCAAGGATTGTCGACAATGGATCAAGACCTCCACTTTACGAGTGGTGTCAAGATTGATTAAGAAATTAAATATAAATCATATTGAATAAACATGATAAGATTAAGGTTATTAAGCACATATTAAGGGTTAGAGAATCCTTATTCTCATATCAAGGGTTTCACCCTTTCACCTTAGCAAAGGAGAAATTAGAAGAACATTATAATAGAAAGAAAATAAAATGTAAGAAAAAGAAAATTCATTAATAACATAAACACACAAAACACAATACAAGATCCTAGCCAAAGCCAAATGTTTCAGCCAAGGCCAAGATGCCCTCATGGGTCACAAGACACCTCTATTTATAGATACATCCAGGGGCAAACTTGTCAAATTACAAGGGTATAATTGTCAAATATTAGTTGTAAATATCTTTGACAATTGGGATCATTAGGTACCGACTTTGACCATCAATTTTGACATTGAAATGTTGAGAATTTTAATCACATGTCTTCATGAAAGTTGTAGATATTTCTCCAACTTTCTAGAACATATTGATTTGCACAATTTGGATACGTATTTTGAGAGATACGGTCCAAATACTGAAGCCTGGTGAGACTGGGCCGAGACTGTAGATGGGTTCATTTCAAGCCCAATTTTGGTCCACTAAGAGCCCGAATTTGATAATGCTTGTGATATGAAATCTTGTAAACAATTGAATCAGCTTTCTAAAACATTAAGAATTGCACCATTCTGATCTATAAATAGAGAGTTATGCCCATTTTACCAAACCTGTAACAAAACCAAAATTAAGAAGAAGTTAATTCCAAAGATGCAAAGCTGTCTCTTATACACATCTAGATGTGTATAAGAGACAGATTAATGCAATATGATGAACTAAGCTCTTATTAAACATACATATTTAAGTGTTCATCACACCCCCCAACTAGTTTATTGCTAGTCCCTAGCAATTAAAGCGTTATTATTTAGAAGTGATTTATAGAATTTTACATCCAAGGTGGTCATTTATTGCACTCTCATTGATTTTATCCAAATAAACAAACTCTCAACTGATTTTTTTTATGACTCACGTACCCTTCAGTCAAGATATCGATAAACCTTCTTTTTGTGCTCAGTCGACACATGATTATGGGGCTTATTAGAAAGAAGTCATATCGGTTCTAATATTTGTTAAGGCTAACAACGTTAGGTAAGGGGCATTTATTCATTATATATATATATATATATTTTTTTTTTCTCTTTTTTTTGAAGGAATGCATCTTTAACCCATGTAGCGAGCCTTAGGCTAATGACTCCCAGATCAGTTGGCCTTAGGGCATTAGGTGTTAAGACACCCCTTCGAGCTTAACGACTTGGGTTGCCAATGCTTTATTTTTGCTTAGAAACTTGTGGATAGTGCAATGTTCAATCCCATTAAGCTTTCTCCTTAATCCATGTAGCGAGCTTTGGGTCAATAGCTCCCAAACCAGTTGGTCTTAGGGTATTAGGTGTTGAGGCACCCCTCGGGCTTAATTGCTCGAATTAAGGAGGCCACGAGACCAAAGTTATCCACAATTGCTCTCTTCTCTTTTTTTTTCACTTTTTTTTTAAACTTTCCCCTTCCTTTGTGTTGTTATCCTAAACAAAACAAAAGAACTCAATATTACAACATTTCATTTTGCCACCCACAATCATGCATCAAGGTATGTGTGTGTGTGAAGAAAGGTTCATGAATACTTGCTTAACGAGTACATAAGCACACAATTTTTTAAATGATAAGTTTATGAGAGTTCATAAATTTGAATAATTCAAAGTGAAATGAATAAGACCTCCTTGTTATAAAATTCAAAAATCAAGACTAAATAATATCAAGTTAGCTAAATGAGTTCACAAGATCAAAATAAAATGACAAATTGGTTAGAATGGGTTTCAAGAGTTCAAACTGACCCTCCATACTCTGCCATTCCTGACCCAGAATGCGTCTCAAGAGGATGTGAACTCCTTACACCGCACTCTGAATCTAATTACTAACTCGCTTTTTTTTTTTTTTTGGCAAGAAAAAAGAAAATTCAAGACACACTTATGTCTACTATCCTTCCCCCCCAACTAAATGAAACATTGTCCTCAATGTTTAAACGTAAAGAGATAAAGTATAGGAGACATTACCTGAAGCTTCTGTTATTAAAGAGAGATGACCTGAAAGACTCATAAAATAAAATAAAGCACAAGAAAACATTACAAACGGAGATTCAGATCCAATTTGCACTTTTTGTTTTGCCCTCCTGCCCAATTAATTTGAGTACTAGCTGGGTCAGGTTCGTACTCTACTGCTTGTAATTTGTCAAGTAACTCACCAGCAGAATTGACAGAAACAAGGATCTGTCTCGCCCAATGTGGGATAAAATTTTGTTCTACAGCTGCATCAACAAAACTTATTAAAGGATCAAAGAAATTGTTAATATTCAACAAACCTATGGGTTTTTTATGGAGATTCAGTTGGGCCCAAGAGGCAATTTGAAAAATTTCTTCAAGAGTGCCACAGCCACCTGGTAAAGCAATAAAGGCATCTGAATTGATGAGCATATGTGCCATGCGTTCATGCATAGAGAAGACTTGTAACTCATGCCCAACCGTTTTTCCAACAATGCTTTCTATAGCCAAAGCTTTAGGAA
This sequence comes from Boswellia sacra, assembly GCA_013180625.2. Lineage (NCBI taxonomy): Eukaryota > Viridiplantae > Streptophyta > Magnoliopsida > Sapindales > Burseraceae > Boswellia > Boswellia sacra. Next base: position 48,159 of record SNVD02012868.1, read on the forward strand.
TAACTCCTAAAACTTGACTACCTCCTACACGTGTAGCTCTTGCCACACAACCCATCAACCTGAGGCTACCTCCCCCATAAACCACATGAATCTATCTTTCAGCTAGTAATCTACCAAGATAATTTGCTGCCTCGACAAACTCTTCACTTTTACCTGGTCGAGATCCACAGAATACACATATCTTTCGGATTCGATGTTTTGAAGTTCCCTCCATGTCTATGCAACTCTCTAACTATGTGTGAAGAAGAGAATAAGAGATGTGGTATTTATGGAGTGCAAAAAGGTATACTAATGATGATATCTATCTAGGTAGCTCGATTGTTTGTTGAAAAATTTGACAATAATGCATAAAAATTCAAAAGATGATGAAATAAGACACCATAAGTTAAGCAAAAGATACAAATTCAAAAATGGCAGCTATAAGGCATTAAAATTAAAAAATGATGGCACACATGCATATGTACAGGTAGTTGTGACTGTGGCTCACATCTTCCTCTGGTTTTATGTTCAGAAACGGCTTAAACACCTTTTATGAGTTGGGGATATGCTTCCCATCTAGTTTTCTTATAAACTGACAAACAGGTATTTTGAGTCAGATTCCCAAGACTATAGCGTTCTGCTCATCTCGGATTGTTGTCCACAAATTAAAAATTTCACGCTGCACAAGTCCACAAGAATGCGTCTCAAGAGTCGTTCGGATATCATCCAAAGACTCCTTACTCAGTCCATTCTTGATGAACTGTAATTTATCCTCTCGATTGTTAGACAAATATCCCAAGGAGCGGCAACGCTGGTTACAAGTCCATCTTGCACATCTGGGACAAACTTGTAACCTTTCGCTCTTCGCTTCTTTGGCGTAAGAGCTTTTTCCCAACAATGAGGAAGACTAGGGAGAACTGTCATGTTGGAAAAAAGAATTATCTGAAAATTCATAAGAAAATCGACCGTGGCTTCAATTAACCATCTTACTTCGACAGGCATACTGTTACGCATCAACATCCTTACTCTTTCTGTGCGAGCTTTGTAAATTTTAAGCAAATCATTTTGAGGAAGAGAGGGAAAATGTTTGTGCAGATTTGAGAGAATGGTGTCCATGTGAAAATGAGAGAAAAGAAAGGAAGATGAATGCAAGGTGAGCAACAGTTTTTAGGGAACTGAAAAACTGACTTTAAAAATCACGGAGTAACGTATCCGCCACTTGACCGGAAAACAAAATGCAAACACACAAATAAAATAAAAGCACATAAAATAAAATAAGAACAAACTAGAAATGATAACAAAAATCAAGAATAAAAATGAAAAAATGGCACAAACGGATAAAATTTGGTTAGTCGTGAAAAAAGGCCAAAAGAGGAATCTCTTCGAAAGTAATTTACCACGGTCAAAAATATGCCATTGAGGTGGTACCTCTCCTTTTCCTTTATTTGTGAGAATGGAAGAGATTACCACTGATTGAGTTTGTTTGCCCTTGAGGCATGCATTCTTGAGTGTGGATGTTTCTTCCTGCCTTTGTTCAAAATATGGCTCCCAACTCTTAATCTCTTTCACCTGTACAAAATCAAGCAATAAAAATTCTTTAGAAGCAATGGGCACTAGTTGCATATTTGCTTCAAATGAACTAGTTAACCCAATTTCTGAAGGACTTGACAAATTCTCATTTTGGATATAGTCTTCCACGTTAATCTTATTAGCTTCCTCACATTCATCATGCTTGAAAAATTCATTATTGTCAAAATTTTGGTTGTGTTCCTTTGCATGATGACATGAGGGCATAAGTGAGGATTCGATATCTTCCTCGTTAGGTGTAGGTTTATTAACCTCTTTCTTACCCCTTGAAATTGATTCATCATCTTTCTCATAAGGGTTAAGAATATGTTCTTTATAAACCTTACCATCATGAAGAGTACTTACCGAATCTTCGTCTAGATGTTGGCCCCTTGGATTACTCACATGTGGATTGATGGAGTTTGGCTCTAGTTGAGATGGAAACTCACCTTTCTCAATGAGGACTAAGTGCAAATGCAAGCTTTTCAAGAGTATCGTTCAAGTTCGCCATAGTTTGAGCGGTTTGACTATTAAAAGCCTCTTGCTTTGCAATGAATGAATTCAATGTTTCTTCAAGATCCTCATAAGATGCATGATCATAAGATTTTTGAAAATTTTGATATGATTGAAAGGGAGGTTGGTAAGATTGTGCATGATTATCCTTCCTCCGATCAAAATTCAAGTGATTTTTCCATCCAAAATTTTGTGAGTAAGAATTAGGATTTGACCTTTGGAAAGTGTTTAACACATTGGTTTGGTCATGGAGACCTTTCCTAAAGGTAGGCATAATTGGGCAATCATCCGTAGGATGATCACTAGTATTACAAGTGTGACAGACAATTTCTTGCATAGACCACATTTCTAAGTCCTCGACTTTTCTAGCTAGGGATGCAAATTTAGCATGATGATCATGATTCTCCCTAATGTTATAAATGCCTCTACTAGATGTTCTTGGTACCTCATAGGTGCCAACATTGTTCCAATTTTGAGCATTTTTCGCTAGTAAGTCTAGGAAATCCATGGCTTCATCTGGGTATTTATCTTCAAATTGTCCATCACACATTAATTCTATCATTTGCCTAGCTTGATGTGTAAGACCTTCATAGAAATTAAAACTAGTTCCCATGTTTCCAAACCATGATGAGGACAAGTATTAAGCAATGCTTTATTCTATCCCACATTGGTAAAAGGTCTCTCCTTGTTTTTGAGTGAAATTGATGATTTGATTTTTGAGAGAATTTGTTCTATAGGGAGGAAAGAATTCTTTAAGAAATTGTTGTTGCATTTCATCCCATGAGCTAATGGATCTTGACCTAAGATTTTGTAGCCATGTCGTAGCTTTATCTTTTAGAGAAAAAGGAAAAAGCTTTAATCTCAAGATATTTATGCTACAATTTAGGTCACTATAAGCGTTACAAAACTCTTCAAATTCTCTCAAGTGCAAAAATGGGTTTTCAACATCTAGTCCATGAAAGTGGGGTAAGAATTTAATGAAATCCGATTCATGGTCGAAGTATAATGCATCATGAGGGAAGACTATGCATGATTGTGCACAAGTTCTCCTAAGATTTATGGAGTCCATTAATGTTCTTGGTTGGGCATGAGCATGATTTTTTTTTTTTAGACAAGATGAGTGGCAATTCTACCAATTAATGCAAAGAGAAAGAAAAGATGAACACATGCAAGAAAAAATAAAAATAGAAATAGGGAGAGAAGAGATGAACGTATGCAAGAAAAATAAAATAGAAATGGGGAAAGAAAATACTTACAATTTTGTACGCCAAATTTTACCTTCCCCGGCAACGGCGCCAAAAACTTGACACATCCGAAAAAGGATTGTCTCCCAAGTATAGGAGTGTCGAAGTAATAAAACCCGGTGAGACCGGGGTCGATCCACGAGGAAGGGAATTTAAGCGTTACCAATTATAAGCTAAATAAATGTGATATGGATGATTCAAAGAGGTGACATGATAATATCAACAAGTATGTAAGATGGTAGGTGGTATTACCGACCATTCAAATATAAAACAAAAAGCAAGAGGAGGTAAAACCATCCATGGAAATAGGTGGTATAACTAACCATAGTAAATTAAAGAACAATTTCATAAGGTGGTAGAACCTACCATAATAAATAAAATAAAAAGTTCATAAACAATAGAATAATTAAAATACAAGAGGAATTAACACAATAACAATGAAGGCTAAGGTTAGGGGATCCGCCCTCGATATTTCAAATAAGGATAATTAACCCATTTTAGTTATATGAATTATATTTGTTTCATTACCAATATTTATACCACTTCTTGTAAATTGGTTCAAGCATCCAATGTGCCAATCACTATATGTCTACAACAAATCAAGGTTCCTAACTAGATTCGTGTCGGTAAGGAAGAACCATACATCATCTAGAAAGGATCCAAGCATTTGATGTGCCAAGGATTGTCGACAATGGATCAAGACCTCCACTTTACGAGTGGTGTCAAGATTGATTAAGAAATTAAATATAAATCATATTGAATAAACATCATAAGATTAAGATTATTAAGCATATATTAAGGGTTAGAGAATCTTTATTCTCATATCAAGGGTTTCACCCTTTCACCTTAGCAAAAGAGAAATTAGAAGAACATTATAATAGAAAGAAAATAAAATGCAAGAAAAAGGAAATTCATTAATAACATAAACACACAAAACACAATACAAGATCCTAGCCAAAGCCAAAATGTTCAGCCAAGGCCAAGATGCCCTAATGGGTCACAAGGCACCTCTATTTATAGATACATCCAGGGGCAAACTTGTCAAATTACAAGGGCATAATTGTCAAATATTAGTTGTAAATATCTTTAACAATTGGGATCATTAGGCACCGACTTTGACCATCAATTTTGACATTGAAATGTTGAGAATTTTAATCACGTCTTTATGAAAGTTGTAGATATTTCTCTCAGCTTTCTAGAACATATTGATTTGCACAATTTGGATACGTATTTTGAGAGATACGGTCCAAATACTGAGGCCTGGTCAGACTGGGCCGAGACTGTAGATGGGTTCACTTCAAGCCCAATTTTGGTCCACTAAGAGCCCGAATTTGATGATGCTTGTGAAATGCAATCTTGTAAAAAATTGAATCAGCTTTCCAAAACATTAAGAATTGCACCATTCTGATCTATAAATAGAGAGTTATGCCCATTTTACCGAACCTGTAACAAAACCAAAATTAAGAGGAAGTTAATTCCAAAGATGCAAAGACTACAAATATGCTTAAGTTGAGGAATTTAATGACACTATTAATGCAATATGATAAACTAAGCTCTTATTAAACATACATATTTAAGTGTTCATCAAGGGCTTTTGTGGAAATGTGAGGGCTAATAAAAGAGTGCTTCTTAGCGAGAGAGAGTATCATAAGCCATGTAATCTTGTTTCCTTTGCGGTGAAAATTCTTCTGCAGTCTTCCCAGTGGATGTAGGCTTAATTGGCCAAACCACTTAAATCTTGGTGTTATCTGTTGTTTATTTTTTCTTTACTTGTTTGCTTGGTGTGGAACGATATCTCTATTGTGCTTGGTTTTTTGTGGCTCTTCAATGGAATTGGTTGGCTAGATCCGTGGCCTGTCATAATAATCTAGTATTAGAGCCTTGGTTTAGGCTTGGCTTCACATACAACCTATTCATGAAAATTCTCAAGTGAGAAACAACGTCTGGAACCAAGTTTGAAATAGATAAGTTCGATGGCAAGGGTGACTTTGCTCTTTGGAAGAAGAAGATGAGGGCGATTCTCGTGCAGTAGAAGTGCACAAAGGCTCTTGAAGGAAAAACTACCCTAAAGGAAGATCTAACTGAGGAGGAGAAAGATGAGATCATGGAGATAACCTATGGCACTCTCATACTCTACTTGGCAGATAACGTTCTGCGGTAAATTGATGGAGAGGATACTATAGTAAAGGTTTGGCTAAAACTCGAATCTCTGTATTTGAAAAAATCATTGTCTAATAAGATTTATCTTAAAGAGCAATTGTTTGGGTTCAAGATGGACTTGTCTAAGGCACTAGAAGAAAATCTTGATGACTTTAAAAAGATTGTGGTTGATCTTGCTAATGTTGATGAGAAGATTGGTAATGAAAATCAGATAGTTATTCTCTTAAACTCTCTACCAGATGATTTCAAGGAGGTTAAGTTTGCCATTGAATACGGCAGGGATAGTCCTCATCTGGATGATGTATTTGGGGCTTTAAGATCTAAGGAGCTTGAGATTAGGACTGAGAGAAAAACCAAAAATAATAGGGAGGGTTTGACAGCGAGGGGTAAATCTGAGAAGAGAGAGCAAAAAGGCAAGGGCAAGTTAAGGTCAAAGTCGAAATACAAGCAAGGGAATAAATGTTTTCACTGTAAAAAGAAGGGTTACTTTAGGCGTGACTGTCCTGATTGAAAGAACTAAAAGGAGAAGGGAGTTACAATTGGTGCTGCAGCTGTGGCATCAACATCAGACTATGAAGATGCACATGTTTTGACAATGTCAAACATGAGATCTGATGGTGAGTGGATTCTTGATTCAGGCTGCACATTCCACATGTGTCCTAAGAGAGAATTTTTTGCTTCTTATCAATCTATTGATGGGCAAAAGTTCTAATGGGGAATAATGTAGCTTGTGATATGGTGGGAATCGGTTGTATCAGATTTAGGATGTTTGATGGGACTCTCCAAATTTTGAAGGAAGTGAGGCATGTTCCTAGGTTAAAGAGGAACTTGATTTCCTTGGGCATGTTGGATAAAATAGGTTGTGAGTATAAGGCATTGTCTGGGATATTACATCTGACTAAAGGAGCACTGGTTGTCATGAAAGCCAAGATTCATAATGGCTTGCATGTGTTGCAAGGAGAAGTCCTAATTGGTGAACTAGCAGTCCAAGAAGCATCTGATAGGGATAAAACCAAGCTTTGGCATAAAAGACTTGGCCATATCAGTGAGAGGGATTTGAAGGAACTGAGCAATCAAGGCTTGTTGTGTGGTGATCAAGTAAGTAAGCTTGAGTTTTACGAGCACTGTATCTTTGGGAAGCAATGTCGACTATGTTTCTCAATGGGTGTTCATACTAAAAAGGGTACTTTTGATTATGTGCATTCAGATCTTTAGGGTCTAGCTAGAAAGTTGTCACATAGTGGTAATAGATATTTCTTGTCCTTGATTGATGATTATTCTAGGAAGGTGCAGATTTACTTTTTAAAACATAAGAATGAAGTTTTTGAAAAATTTAGACAGTGAAAAAAGCTTGTAGAAATTCAGACTGGTAAAAAGGTAAAAAAACTTAGGACAGATAATGGGCTTGAGTTTTGTAGTCGTGAGTTTGATTCTTATTGTAAAGACCATGGGATTGTGGGGTATAAAACAGTTAGGCATACCCACCAACAAAATGGCTTAGCTGAGATAATGAATAGGACTTTGGTGGATAGAGTTAGGTGTATGCTCTCTAATACAGGACTAGGAAAAGAGTTCTGGGCAGAAGCTATGAGTACGGTAGTTTATTTAGTTAATAGAAGTCCTTCTACAACTATCGATCGTAAAACACCTAAGGAGGTGTGGTGTGGTAGACCAACCAGCTATGACAGCTTAAGAGTGTTTGCCTGCTCAGTGTATGCACATGTGAATGATGGGAAGTTAGAGGCTAGAGCATTGAAATCTATCTTTGTTGGCTACCTCGAACGTACAAAAGGTTATAGATTGTGGTGCACGACTTGGGAAGTGTTAAAACCAATCATTAATAGAGATATTGTCTTTAATGAAGATGAAATTTTGGGATTGATTGGGCAGCATAGTGAAGTTTTTGGGATAGACAAATCTGAGGTGGCTGGTTCAAAGTTGTAGACTGTTGGTTTGAGGTGGAGCTTCTAAGCATTGTTCGTCAATAATGATTGAGGATGCACCTGACACTGAGCAATAAAAACCACTATAGCCAGATTATAGACTGGCGAGGGATAGAGAAAAGAGGCAGATTAGTCCTCCAGAAAGGTATGACCACTCTGTGGCTTATGCTTTAAATACGGCTGATGTGATTGATGAAAATGAGCCACTTACATACCTTGAGGTCGTGAGTTATGATGAGTCCATCCAGTTAAAAGAGGCAATGTTAGAGGAAATTAATTCTTTGAAGAAGAATAAGACATGGGAGATTGTAGAGAAGCTCGAAAAGCAAAAGCTTGTTGGTTGTAAATGGATATTCAAACGCAAGGAAGGGTTGCCAGGGGAGAACCTAGACACAAGTCTAGGCTAGTGGCTAAGGGTTTCACACAGCATGAGGGGATTGATTACAAGGAGATCTTTTCTTTAGTGGTGAAACACACGTCGATCAGGGTTCTTTTATCACTTATGGCATGTTTTGATCTTGAACTTGAACAGATGGATGCCAAAATTGCGTTCTTGCATGGTGAGCTAGAAGAGAAGATCTAAATGAGCCAACCTGAGGGATTTGAAATTCCAGGTAAAGAACATTGTGTTTGCTTCTTGAAAAATTCATTGTATGGTTTGAAGCAAAGTCCTAGACAGTGGTATCTTCAGTTTTATATATTCATTGTAGGTAAGGGTTTCTTAAGGAGTTCCTATGATAGCTGTGTTTACTACAGAGGGACTATATGTCTGGATATGATCTACTTGCTCTTATATATTGATGATACACACTTAACTAGCAAGGCAATCTTAAAAGTTCAAGACTTGAAGAAGCTGCTGCAGACTGAGTTTGATATGAAGGACTTGGGCAGGCTAAAGAGGATATTAGAGATGGACATTCATAGAGATAGTGACAAAGGTATACTTTTCTTGTCTCAAAAGAACTATCTTGAAAAAGTCTTACATCGGGTTAACATGGGTGGTGCAAAAGCTATTAGTATACAATTGGTAGCGCATTTTAGTCAGTCTCCATCTAATCAGTGTCCTAAGATAGATGAGGGGAAACTTCAAATGGATGGGATTCCATATGTGAAGGCAATTGGGAGTGTCATGTGCTTGATGGTGTGCACTCGTCCAGATATTGCATAGGCTGTGTCAGTTGTTAGCAGGTTTATGGCAAATCCTGTTAAGGTCCATTGGGAAGCAGTAAAATTGTTGCTTAGATACTTAAAAGGATCAATGTAGAGGATTCATGTTTGGTCGACTGGAATAAGAAGGAACAATTTTAGAGGGCTTTGTTGATGCAGATTATGCAGGGGATCTTGATAAAAAGAGGTCTCAAATGAGCTACATGTTCACATTTGGTAGATGATGTATTAGTTGGAAGGCTCAATTGCAATCCATTGCTGCTTGATCAACTATGGAGTCTGAATATATAGCTATCACTGAAGCTACAAAGGAAGCCTTATGGTTAATGGGTTTGGCAGCTAGACTTGGAGTGTCATAAAAGTCTATAACTGTGTTTTGTGATAGTCAAAATGCTATACATCTAATGAAGAATCAAATGTATCATGAACTTACTAAGCACATTAATGTGAGGTTGCATTTTGTTCATAATGTTGTAGCGAAAGCGCCTGTAAAAGTGGAGAAGATTCCTACGAAAGATAATCCAGTGCACATGGCTACAAAGGTAGTACCAATGAATAAGTTCTTGCACTGTCTGAATATGTTAAAGGTCTAGGATGAGGTTCCTTGATGATGCTCTGTTGAGGGGAGACTGTAGTGTGTTATGGAGATGAAGGATTTGAGATTCAAGGTGGAGATTTGTTAGTATTGGCTCTCAAATCATAGTAAATTCGGAGTCAAACCTGGGGACCCACGCTCCTGCGCAAGATTTGTTGTGCCACGGCGCAACAATGAGGGTAGGATGCTTCAGCTTTAGGCAAAGACCTTGCGCTCCTACACAAGGGACATTGCACCACTGCACAAATGTCAGTTACTGTATGCCACCTAGGCACTAGTTAAAAGCTATCTTTTGTATTTTGAGTGAGACTTCTTAGTATTATCTTTTAGGGTTTTTGGGGAAACATAAGGGCTAAGAAAAGAGTATTTCTTAGTGAGGGAGAGTATTGTAAGCCTTGTAATCTTCTTTCATTCGTAGTGAAAATTCTTCTATAGTCTTCTCAGTGGATACAGGCTTAATTGGTTGAACCACTTAAATCTTGGTGTTATCTCTTGTTTATTTTTTCTTTTCTTGTTTGCCTGTTGTGGATTGATATCTCTATTGTGCTTAATTGGTATTTTGTGGCTCTTGGGTGGAATTGGTTGACTAGATATGTGATTTGTCAGAACAATAACAGACTTCAATGTGTTGTATAAGTTGAAAGCAATAGATATGTTATCAACCTAACTTTTATATAACACTAAAGCAGGGCATATATGTCAAATTATTAGTTCTTAGATTTTTTTTTTTAGTTATTAAAAAAAACTAAGCTTTGTTATCATGTATATCTCCAAAAAAAAAAAAACCAGTTCTACATTTATTTTTAAGGATTTCTTTTTATGAAATTTGAATATATTTGAATTTGACTAAGATCCTAAATACATATCTAAAAAGAATTTATTGGTACATATATTTTTCTTTTTTAAAAGGTTTCTTAAGTTGTTTGGTTTTACGGACTAAAAACATCTTAAAACCATTAAGTTGTTTGGTATCCTCATACTAAATGTTATATATGTTTTGACGTGGAAGTCTAAAACAAGAAACAAAATTTGAACAGAGGATTGAATAAAACATTCCAACTCCTTAGGTCTGGTAGGAGACTTTTATAAATTCTGGAAATAGAGAATACTAGAATAGCAACCAAAACTTCATATAGTCTATTTTGGTAGCAATGGATCTTTGAGGGCTTCATTTTTATTGTTTATATATAAAATTATATATATTGATGATATCTTGAGAAGAAGTTGACCCCAATTGAGAGGAGATTATTGGAGGCATTATATCATTTATCCTCTTGGTGATACGAAAAGGACCAGTTTTTCAATCCTGTAGCTTGTGATAAGTCCGAAAAGGAAAACGATTCTTCCTTAAATGAACCTATCGACACTTGATTTTTTGAGCTCGATGATGAAGATGGATGAGTGTTGGGAAATAGAAAAGACTAAATTGCCCTTAAAAGGAAAAGAAAAGGGATGCTAAGGTGAAGAATCAAGAAGCTTAAAAATTGATCCTCAACTTTGAAAATTCAAAGAAATTAGTCTAGAAAGAATCTGACAATGATCCATATAACATTGTGAATCTACAAATGTCTAGTTTTCATAGAATTTTACATTTTGCAAATCAAATTTAAACACAAAGAGTCATGTATGATTGAATAGATGATAGTCAGAGAGGGATGACATTGAAAACAAAGGAGGAACAATGAGGAGGTGAGCCACCACGAGCCGATTGTGAGCCAACCACGGCCGGCTATTGGCCCACAACCAGCTAGCTATCTCACCACCCCTTGGTGGCGCTCACACAGCCGATCAGTTGTTGTTGGTAAAATTTGGAAAGAATTCAATATTTCTTTCCTTTTTCACTCACACACTCACTTATTTAAACCCCCCACCCCCCTTCCCTTTCACACCTTTAAACACATAATTTTGATATCAATTCCTCTCTCTCTCTCTATGATGCATTTGTGAGAATTCAAAGGAGTTCTTCCTAGTTTAATATTTTTGAGCATTTTTATTACTCTAAACCCGAAAAGGGTATGTCTTGAGAGCAATTCTCTCTTTTTTGTCTCTACTTTCTTCTTTAATTTTTTTGCTATAGAATAACCATGCTTAGGGTTTATTTTAATGTTTACAAGCATGTTTGGGATTATTATGAATTGTTTTAATCCTTGTTTGTTTTGCAATATGAAAAAGCGTGTCAAGGTAAATCTGCTATCTCTCATTTATCTAGAAACATGATTAGGAGTTTATTTCTTTACGAATATCTTAGAATCATGATCAAGAGTACATGTTTAGAATCATGCTTAAGAGCACATGAATAGAAGCATGCTAGGAATCAAATTTATAAATGCTTTGAGTTATGCTAGGAAATAGCATATAATAAGGCAAAAATTGCCATGCTTTGCTTTCATTGATTGAATTGGGCTAGAATAGCCATGTTTTGCCATGATTGATATAATTAGGCTAGAAATGTCATATTTAGAATTGCGATTATTAATTGAATTATGTTAGAATTGCTATGAATAGGCTAGAAATGCCATATTTAGGTAGAATTACTATGATAAGAATTATCAAATTAGGTAAAAGTGTCATGATTTTAGTTTATGGCTTTATTTAGTATTTTAATGATTTATTATAAATAGTTGCTATGATTAGAAATATAATTGTATGATGCCATGAAGTGACGGTGGACTCACATTGATGGCGAGAGACCATCATTTAGAATGAATGATTGAATGAATATGTACGATTATATATGAAGATGCTTGATAAGCATTAAATAGACTCGCATATGGTGGTGAGAAATTCATTATTCATCGAGTCTTGCATTCATTGTTTATATTGAACATATGATTTGCATGAATATGCTATGAGTTGAATCTTTTATATCATTGAATATTTGCAGTGTTTAGAAATACTTTACTTTATTATTGAAGAATAATTAGATGTAATCCTATCCCTTTTCCCCCATGTTTGAAAAGGAATGTAATTCAATTTTCCTCCCCTTTTCTTTGTATGAATATATAATGGTATTGATCGAAAATCACCTCGCATGACTAAAGAAGCTAAAATGAACAACATTAAGCGGACTATATAACAAAGTTTAACTATTCTTATTTGGTATACCCTGGTGGAAGCTGGATTTATGTTGGGGCGGGTCGAAGGCTTGTACGAAACTTTCCCAACCCATCTTTGAAGGGATGAAGGTAGTTTTAGGTCTCGAAGCAAGGGATCGAATTTCCATCATTCATTTTCCTAATAGAAATTTGGATGGCGATTCCATTCTCTAGACATGCTCATGGCTTATTTGTGTTCCTTTAAGTCTTAAAAGAGTCTTTCCTATAGTGTTGTGGTTGCAAATGCTCTGACAGAATGAAAGCCCTGTTTATAGTGATGACTCCACTGGGGATATGAAAAGTTGATTCTGATTGGGATACCAAATTCTAATAGCTTACTTTGTTATTTTGAGTCCTTGCATAACTACACATTTGCAACCAATGAGCATGAATTCCCAAACTAGTTGTGTGGCATTGGCATGAGAAGCCTTTGACTCTATTCGATCTTTAGATGACTCATGTTGGTGTCACCACCTTTGAGCATATACTATTAAATCGGTATAAAAAGAGACTGGCCCAAGGGGGTATCTCTTGCTTGAAAGAGCCTAGACCATTGAACCCTTGCAACTTAGCCTATGTAGAAGAACTTTAGAAACTTTCAATAGGATGAATATCCAAAACCCATGTTGAAATACATGTCCATGGATGTAAATTCCACATGATTAAAATAACTTAACTTAATCTCATGGAACCATGGACGAATGCCACATGTCAATTCACCCATTGAATAAATTGGGGGCATGTGCCACACTTTATGGTTACCATGACACTTAGAGCCATGTTATGATAATCATGAAGGATCCAACATCAAATTGTTTGCTAGAATTAAGATAAGAGAATCTTGCATTCCTGCATCCTATAGTGATGACTTGGGAATGAGGCCAAAAAACCTAGGAAAGAGATTTGACCTTACGTATGTGGGAGGAATAATGTTGGAAGACTGAAAGTCTATCTATGCCCTTGAATAAGCATACATCATATCGTGCATACATGCATTGCATGTGTTATAGTAACATGTTTGTTTTGTAGCCATCATAGCTTGCATTGGATGAGATGGTCATTTAATGAGACAAGAAGAACCAATTGTTGAAATGGCCACACCCAATGACAATACTGAGATGACGCAAATGCAGGTTGACATTACCGTAGTCCAACAAAGTTGGCCAAACTTTTGGAGTTCATGCAAAATGGGCCTAACTAAGTAAATCAACCGTTGCCAGGTGGATATGGTGCTAATAAAGGTAAGACTAGTCAAAGCAGAGGTAGGAAGAAAGGCCTAATTGTCCAAGACAAACAGGAATCGGTCAAGCAGTTGGCCAAGGACATGCAGAAGGTATAATCTTTCTCGAAGAAAGAGAGGCTAAACGGGGTTGAAGACCTAGATGATATTCCACTCATTAGAGGCCACTAAAATTTTGCATGCCAGATTTGCCCAAGTTTAATGGAGAGGCAATCCAAAGACATATTTGAGACAGTATGCTACTGTCATAGCCACCACTTCTTTGTCAAAGGAGTATATTTTCAAGTGTTTCGTGCTATCCTTAGAAGATGATGTAGTAGCATGATATCATGATCTTCCCAAGAGAGTCTAAGAAGATTGGGAAGAGCTATCTGAGGATTTCATGAAGTAGTATCACCACAATACCAACTAGAGTTAACTTTTAGGGATTTGAAGATGACTTGTCAAAAGCCCAATGAGTTGGAAAGCCAAAGCTACCAAGATGACCATGAGGCCCAAGGAGAAGCACTAGGTTAGTGTGGTGATCAATGGGGCTCGTTCTTTCACTTGGAGATAGGCTTGTAGGCTTTCCCATCAAGTCTTTTGAAGACTTGTTTGATTCAGGCATTCGAATGGAAGATTTAAAGGCTAGGTAGAAGGCAAATAATAACTACCCTTAAGGAAATAGGGGCAATACCATCAGGCTGGCAGATCTAGTACAAAGAGTGTTGAGGTGAAAAATAATTACTCAACAAAGGAAGTTCAGTCATTTGGGGAGATCATTGTCGAAAATCTTTGCCAAGTTGAAAGCTGAAGGGTTTTTGCAATCATTCTCACCAAGAGAGCTTCCAAATCCAATGCCAAGGAATTGAAGACATCACAAGAAGTGTTGTTTCCATCAAGTGGCTGGTCATAAGACCAATGATTGCACTCGTCTTTGCCGTGAGATCCAAGATTTGATTGACAAGGGTCAGATTCTTGATCCAAAGCTAGAAGAGCCCAATACAAGAAGTAACCTAGTATCCAACTACAATCGGGTACCTCCTCTATCGACCAACATGATTGGTTCAAGCTTGACTGAAGAGCAAGTCATGAGTTCTTTTGAAGAAAAGGGAGGATCAAGTAGGGTCGAGAGAGCCAAGAGAAGAGAAAAGTTGAAGCTTGAACAACAAAAAGGATTTGCTAGAAAGGTGGCCTCAAAAAAGAAGAATAAGGAGGAGAAGCATAAGGAAAAAGAGCCCAAGAAGATCATCTAGAAGGCAAAAAAGAAGTCTGTCTCTTTGGAAGCCTTAATTTTCACCAAAAAGGGTGGGTGGATGAACATTGCAGTGAAAGGGGTCAAGCAAAGCTTGGAGCCCGAGTTGTATATTCTTAGTGATCATGAGAAGGAAGAGAATGAAGAAGCATCTATTAATAAGAAAACCTCATCCATGAGTGCCTTTGGCAAGAAGTGGATGGCTAGAAAAAGGGCTAGAAGAGGCCTACCGCCTAGAAGACTCAAGGTGAAGAACGGTAGTGAAACTAGGAGTTGAGAGCATTATGAGAAGAGAGAGTCTACTTAGGCATTGTAAGGAGGCGAGAGTCATGGGAATTTAGGATGATAGCTTTAAAGTCAATACCCTTCCTAACTTTTGGGCTGACTTTAGTAATGATGAGGATGAGATAAACGAGGGAGAAACACTCAAAAAGAAGGGCAAAAATGTACAAGGAGTGACAAGGAGTGGTAGGTTTACCATGAGAAGGAAAAGGAGAAAGCTATCGATAAGGAGAAGGGTAAAAAGGTTTTTGAGGAAGAAACCAATGAAGAGGAAGATCAAGTGGCTAAGCAATTGAAGAGACACAGACAAATGTTCCTGTTTAGTAATGATGAAGAGGATGACATAAATGAGGAAGAAACACTCAAAGGGAAGGGCAAAAATGTACAAGAAGTGACAAGGAGTGGTAGGTTTTCCATGAGAAGTAAGAAGAGAAGGCTGTCAAGAAAAATAAGGGCAAAAAGGTTTCTAAGGAAGAAACCAAGGAAGAGAAAGATCAAGCGATTAAGCAATTGAAGAAGACACAGACAAATGCTGGTATTTAGTAATGATGAAGAGGATGAGATAAACGAGGGAGAAACACTCAAAGGGGATAGCAAAACTGTACAAGGAGTGACAAGGAGTGGTAGGTGTACCATGAGAAGGCTATCGAGAAGGGGAAGGGTAAAGAGGTTGTCGAGGAAGAAACCAAGGAAGACGAAGATCAAATGATTAAGCAATTAAAGAAGACACAGGCAAATGCTAGTATTTGGGACTTGTTGATATCATTTCCAAAGCATAAAGAGGCTATTGTAAAGTGTGAAAAGGGCTTTCATCCCGCTAGGGCTTTTGCAACCACGATACTGTGTCAAAGCCTCTTTCGGGACTTAAGGAAACACAAATGAGTCATGGGCACGTATGGAGAAATGGCTTGCAAATGAATGAGGGTAATTCAATCCCTTGCTTCAGGACCTAAACTACTCTCATCCTTTTAGAGATGGGATCGGGAAGTTAGCTACGAGCCATTCGCCTTGCTCGAATCAAAATCTGGCCTCTATTTGGGCATACCAAATAAAAATAGCTCATGTTGTTATACAATCCACTTAGTTTTGTTCATTTTATGAACACATTGTTCATTTTATATTCATTAAGCAAATAAAATGATCTTATTCATGGCAGTTGTATATTCATACAAAGAAAGAGCGAGGATAGTAGAATTACATTTCTTTCAAACATGGGGGATAGGGGATAGGATCACAACAATTGTTCTTTAACAATAAAAATAATCTACTTCTAGCACTTCAAAATATCACGTTCATAGCATTCATTGCATTATAAAAACATTCAATTACTCTAAGTGATGATCCCTCACCATCAATATGAGTCCACCATCACTTCAGAGCATCATTAAAGTCATAGCATATTCATGTTTTATTCATACATTCATAAACCAAGTAAAATTCAAACAAAGCTATAATCTAGAATCATGACACTTACAAGTTTTCTTAGCACGATGCTAAACATGTACTCTTAAGCATGATTCTAAGCATTCGCAAAGAAAACAAACTTTTAAACTGTTTCTAATAAAAGGGGGAAAGATGACTTACGTTGACACACATTTCCACTTTGCAAAACAAATAAAGGGGTTAAACAATTCATAAAACCCTAATCATGCTCTTAAACATCAAAATAAATCCTAAACATGATTATTCTAAGTGTAAATAAACCTAAAAATGCTTATTCTAAAACAAGAAAATAAAGAAGAAAAATAGAGGGAGAAGAGAGAACTGCTCTTAAGATGAAACCTTTTTGGGTTTAGAGCAACAAAACACCTAGAAAAACTTTAAACTAGAAAAGACACCTTGAATTCTCAAGTGTATCTTTAAGAGGGAGAAGAGAAGATTTTGATGTCTCTTGAGAAGTTAGGAGGAGGGGGGTTTATATAGTTGAAGGTTGAAGTTGAAAAAGGAAGCAAAATTTGAAAAAAAGAAAGGATTTTTATCAAATTTTCCAGTTATACAAAGAGAACAACGGACCGACTATTTAAGGACCGTTGGCCGGTAGTGGGATAGCCAATAGGCTATGGGTGGACTGCCGATCAGTGGTAGGATAGCCGATCGGCTGTCCTACAATCGATGACTGGTTGTGGCCCACCAAACCCTCTTGTTTCATAACTTTTCAATGCAGTCATCCTTTGACCTTTGTCTGTTCGATTGTCCATAATTTTTTGGGTTCAACTCTAATTCATAATCTATAAAATTCTATGAAAACTAACATCCATAGCTTCACAATGGTATATGACTCATCAACAAATTCCTCATAGATTAATTTTTATGATTTTTTGAAGTCATGTGTTAGCTTTAAAAAATGTTTCTTCCTTTTGCTTCCAAGGGCATTTTGATCATTTTTATTTCTTGACATCCATCTTCATTTCATCGTCGAGCCTAAAAAATCTAGCGTCTACAAGTTGTAGCTTACTTTGGAGAAGTTTGTGAGACGAAAAAATCAACAAAGTACTCTTGCTTGATCTTTCCTTCTCTCATCTTGGCATCTTCATCTGCATTCTGTCTGATTTCTTATAATCTATTTTCCTCTTTAATTCTTGCAAAAAAGGTAAGCCCACTCATGGGCTAATGTACCTATTCAAAGGCTGATATGCCCACTCAAGGTCTAGTGTGCCCACTCAAGGGCTACTGTGCCCATTCAAGGGTTAATGTGCCCACTCAAGGGCTAATGTGCCCACTCAAGGGCTGATGTGCTCACTCAAGGGGCTAGTGTGCCCACTCAGGGGCTAGTGCGCATCCTTCTAATGCATGCAATACACTCTTCTAGTGCAAACAGGTTCATCCCTACGATGCACAATGTGTACTCTTCTAGTGCAGACAAATGCATCCTTCTAATGCATAAAGTGCATCTTTATGATGCTAAAACACTCTTTAGTGCACCTGCTTACTGGGGTTTCTAACATTCTTCAAGGTACCTACTTCCTAAGGTTTGTTAGTACTCTTCAATGCGCTTATTTCTAAGGGCTTTAAACGCTCTTAAGTACACCTACTTCTTAGAATTTTCAATACTCTTTAGTGCACCTCTTCTTAGGGCTTGTGCCTATTCTAAGGACTTAAAACACTCATAAGTAGACCTATTTCCTAGGTTTTCTTCTAATGAATGCCTATCAGGAAAACGCCTATCATGCACTACTTCACAGTCTTTAGACCTTTTCATTCTTCATGCCTTTGGTTGAGCATTCTTCTTTTGATCTCTTTAGATTTTGCATTCATTGGGTTTCATGCCCCCTTTTCTGAGTACTCTTAATTCAGTTCTTGATTTCTTCTAGTCCACTAGGGAAAAATTCTTGATTTACTATGCTTTAGCATTCTTTATTCTTGATCTCTTCTGATTTTGCATTCGTAGGACCTTTATTGGGGAGGTTTATATCATATTGTTAATTCTTGGATTCGCTTGGGATCTCTCTATTGTCCTTGCAAATTCCAACAAAATATCAAACATTTCTTGGTGATTTCAAATTAATTCAAAATTTCACCTAGTTTGGTGTGTTCTTCAACAAGCTGCTTTCTAATCTTTGAAGGATTTTTTTCCATTTAAGGACTTGGTGGCTACCCTTAGGAAGGTGTCCAACCCTAGAACATGTCTAGGGTCTATGGATTTTATGGGCCGAAGAGTTTCTTTGATAGTTCTAAGCCCAATCAAATTAGTCCAAGTCCAAGCATGGATTTTTTTTTAGGCCTAATGGGTTGTTGGATGTTGGTCTTTGGGCCTAGCTTTGTGTTTTATCACCAAAGCATGGTCCAATGGGCTAGTTTATGACACCTAATAGCTTCTAGGTAGCAAACAAATCCATGGTGTTGGGCTTCAAGGGTTTAGACAAGGCCAATTCTAGGTTAGTTTCAAATAGTTTCGCCTATTAGGCTTAGTTTATTTTGAAACTTGGGCCCATGTGAGTGCAATTGATTTATTAGGTAGTCTCGCATCTTGTCCATGTTGTTTTTGTGGTTTTATAGCCCAAAACGATAGCAAAATCAAAGTTGTAGTGCCCATAAAATCAAAGATGCATTTTGTAGGGATGAAACTATAAATCTGAAAACGTTTTAGATTGTAAGGGTGTTCGTAAAAATTTTTAGAGTTTCAGGACAGCTTTGAAACAATTTACTATGCACTCTAAATTTTCAATTTCATGAATTTTGAAAATTTTCTTAGAACTAATAAACATATGCAAACACAAGGGAGATGCCAAGAAGATACAAAAGCTCATTCAAATATTATTATAATATTTTAGGAAAAGGGCAAGTGTTAACATTACGTGCATGCTTTATTGTATGAATATTTTATTTAAGTGTTGAATGAAATAATGGTATCTCATCACATGCCATATAGAGAAAATAAAATTCCACATAATGCTATAACATGTCCATGCATTCATGCATAAATTTATATATAATTAATCAAAGTGTTATATCAATGGAATATATAAATGAAATTCCTTCAAATTAATTAGATTAATTAAAGTAATAAGGTGATTTATATATTTATCAAAAAGTTTGATAAATAGAATATAAATGATAATCTTAATTAATGAGGTTAACTAAGAAATAAAATATCGATATAAAAATTTAAAAAATTTGAAAAAGTTTTATGAACCATATTTTAAACTGAAATCCTAAAGTTTTCAAATGCTTAAGAGGGAGAAGGTTTAATTAATTTTAAACCTAAAGCCTCAATTGTTAGACCATTTGGATGGGCTATCCATAAGCCTCGACTTAGCCCAGCTTAGGGTCTTGTTACCTAAAGGAAGGTTTATGATAGTTGTCTTCCAAGATTGGATCTCCTATTTGATAAAATTGATCCAAACAAATCATTAATTGTTATTTCCTAAAGAAATTTCACATTAACGCGATCTTGGAATTAATTGAAATAATGGTCATCTACTCAACTTAATCTTTGAAAAGACATTCCCTAAAAGAATGATTTCATTAACTAATGGCTAAAATATGGTGATTATTCTTATTGAAATATGAGTTATTTTGTAAATAATAATAATTAAAAAGAGTTTTAATTTAATCAAATAGAGTTATCACATTTTCCTAAAGAGAAGTGGTAATTATTTGATTGAAGTGCCATAGAATATATTGTAGATTATTTTGGGCAACTGCATCTGCACTTTTGCATCCCACACATCATGTAACAATATTCAAAATGTTTGAATAGTCATTGTTAAGGGTGTATGTTTATTTTTATAGAAAATAAATCCAATTACTTTCGTGGTTAAGAATCATATGCTTTGAATAAAAGTTATGATGAATGATATTTTAACTAGATATGAAGACCACAAGATGGTGAGAGCTATGTAGACCATGAGATAGGGATAGCTATGTTAACCATGTGATGGTTAAGGTTATGTAGAGTAGAAATAAAGTCTTGACACTCTACGACAAGCTTAATGTCATAAGTAGGTCCTTGAAGCAAGTACACCTTCATCTTCTAACGAGTATTTGACTCTAAAGAATGGAGAATATTATGCAAAGTGAGAGAAAACAAATGTGATAGCCAAGTTAAATATTTACTTCTTTGGACCAAGTGTTGGATATTGAGGTTTATATATATGGCTAATGTAAAAGATATCATTTTTCACCTACAAGAGTTGTTAAGTGAGGCAAAATAAAATGACACTGAATTCTTTATCATGTTCTTTATTTAGAATAAAGATAGATTTTGATAAAGAATTAGACTTTCTCCTAGAAGTCTATATAAAGAGGCTATAAAGGATACTAAAATCAAAGTCCAATGTTTTTATAGTTTAAAACCTTAAGGGTAAGGTCTAAAAGAACATATATGGAAAGGTTTTAAAATCCTTAACATGGGAGACAAAGAATGAAGCCCAACAAATGAAAAAAGTCTCTATTATGATGATAAAAGGCATTTTGAAAAGAGATTGCATAGCATTTAAAGCTTGTTTAAGGAATATTTTTTCTAGAATCATTCTTTGTAGAATATTTCATTAATTATTGAATTATGGATATTAATCATGTATTTAGTTCTTTGTAAAGACTAAATAGGACTCGACTTCCAAATGAAAGTGAACTTGGCTTAAGGCTTTGATAACAAGCGTTGTTGTCTACTCATGCAATTTGAGAATTGCACTTTTTGATATTTTTAGTTTTGGATAATTGTTATTTTTCTAGATATTGTGTACAAAATTTTGAATTTCGGTTACTTATTTAAAATTTTTGTTATATTGATTTTCTTTAAACAAGTTTGTTTTTATTTGAAATAATAAAGAATTTTAATTTTTCAGGAATTGTACTTAACAATTTGTATATGATGGAAAATTAAAAAGGAAATTAATAAATGACACCAAGTTGAATAAAGAAAGAGTTAGATTGTCTAACACTAATCAGACTTATCTTTGGCATGTCTGACTAGGCCAATTTTATGAAAAGGGATTAAAAGGATGGTTAAGGATGAACATTAAGTTCGATGGATGTTATACCTATACCAACTTATGAATCAAGCCTAGTGAGAAATTTTTCTATAAGTCGTTTTAAGGCTAATAAAGTTAGAGTGAAAGATTGTACTGATATGGCACATAAAATGTTTATGCACCAATTAATGTTAATATAAGAGGCACATATGAGTATTTTATAAGATGATTACTCATGATATGGGTATTTTACCTAATGCTTCATAAAGCGAGAACTTTTGAAGAGTTCAAAAAGTGAAGGATTAAGGTTGAAAGCATTTAGGTAAACATGTCAAATAACTATGATTAGATTGTAGTAATGAAACCTCTCATGACAATGGAATATTATTGCAACTCACTAGAGTAATAAAGCGAAATAATAGAACTCTTTTGGACATTGTTTGATCCATGTAAGTTATTCAAAATTATCCACTTCTTTTAGGAAACCCTAAAAGGTACAAGAGGATAGTGGTTCCATGGTTAATCTAGTGTGAAGAATTTGCAATATGACTGCAAATCACTTAAAGGTCAACTATGTAAGGAATTATAAGCCTAAAAGCAATATAGTATTAGAAGAGATTTCTAAAGAACCTAACACTAATCTGATCAATGATGATATTTTCAAAAGTTTGACATCTACTTCTAATACAATGTAGGCTCATCATAATATCAAGAATCATTAGGGATTTATCAAGGTTGTAATGATAGGCTAGGATCAAGGTGTGATGAAGGAAACTATAAGATTATCTCACCCATAGTCATACAACCATTCTAGGTTTTAATTGAGAGCATCAACTTCTTTCATCTGTACCCTTAAACTTTGAGTTTCACCTATTATGTTTGCTTTACGAGCAACGAGATCAGCATTCTTCTTTTCCTTTTCTTTCGTTGTTTTTTTCTTTTCTTTTTTTGTTTTCTTCTTCTTTTTTTTTTCTTTGAGCTCAAAATTGCACAAAAACTTGTCAACTTCCTTTCATTCTCCCATAAGCATGGCTTTCAATGCTCTTTTTTAGAATGTTCATATGCTATAAGTGAAGGGTACTACGTAGGAAAATTTTTTCCAGTGTTAGGATAAATTTTGTCGTTTGACAAAGAAAAGGCTTGATTAGGCTCAATGGGGTACACTAAGGACAATAAATCATGATTAGGTGGGCTTGAAAGGCTTAATCGATCGAAAGAAGGCCTAAATCACTTCTCTTATGTTGTGAAGCCTAGGATTTCTCCTTGAGTGATGATGAAATAGGTTCTAGAGTCTTATAAGATCTCAACACAAACCTTTATTCACTTAAAGTTTCTCTAAGTGATATAAAGAGTTCCATATTCATGGCTATTGTGCTCAAATGTTGAAGAATCAATAATGGAACTTATCTAGCAAAAAGAGTCAAGCATGCAGACAATACAATCTCATGTATTTTCAAAAATCGATATCCAATGAGTATCATGGTTTCATCAATGATCATCAAATAAACTCACAACTTAACATTCAAATAACATTCTTAAAACAAAGCATTTCAAAATAACATTATTCTTTCTCTAGGTTAGGAATCATCCATTATTAAACAAGTTTTTGCATCGAGCATGCAATTATACATCCTTGTCATTTATTCTGCTAGTTTGGTAATTCTGCCCTTGATTTCTTTGAGGGTAGTTATTGCTTCTTTTTTGCCTAGCCTCCAAATCTTCTATTTGGACTCCAAATTATACAAATCTTCAAATGTTTTGATTGGGAAGCTTGCTAGTCTATCACTGATGAAGGTATAGGCGTTATTA
>SNVD02012869.1:0-72812 GCA_013180625.2 Boswellia sacra
CGGGGAAGGTAAAAATTGGCGTACAAAATTGTAAGTATTCTCTTTTCTCATTTCTATTTTTATTTTTCTTGTATGTGTTTCTCTTTTCTCTTCCCATTTCTATTTTTATTTCTCTTGCATGTGCTCATCTTTTCTTCTCTTTGCATTAGTTGGTAGAATTGTTTGTAGCCACTCATCTTCTTTGGAAAACATGCTCATACCTAACCAAGGACATTAATGGATTACATAAGAACTCGTGCATAATCATACATAGTCTTCCCTCATGATGCAAAATATTTCAACCATGAATCAGATTTCATTCAATTCTTACCCCACTTTCATGCCTAGATGTTGAAACCCCATTTTTGCATTGAGAGAATTTTAAAGATTTTTGTCACATAGTATTGTGACCTAAATTGGTAGCTAAACCTCTTAGATTAAAGCTTTTTCTTTTTCTTTAAAAGATAAAGCAAAAACATGGTTACAAAATCTGAGATCAAGTTCCATTAGTTCATTGGATGAGATGTAACAACAATTTTTGAAAAAAAAATTTCCTTCTTATATAGCGAATTCTCTTAAAAGTCAAATCACTACTTTTACTCAAAAATCAGGAGAGACCTTTTACTAATGTTGGGATAGGTATAAAGCATTGCTAATACTTTCCTCACCATGGTTTTTGGAACATGGGAGACTAGTTGTAAATTTTCTATGAGGTCTTACAACTCAAGCTAGCAAATGATATAATTTTGTTGATTGCAATTGAAGATAAAAAGCCCAGATAAGCTATGGATTACCTAGACTTACTAGCGAAAAATGCTCAAAATTGGAACAATGTTGGCACCTATGAGGTACCGAGAACATCTAGTAGAGGCATTTATAACATTAGGGAGAATCATTATCATCATGCTAAATTTGCATCCCTAGCTAGAAAAGTCGAGGATTTAGAAATGTGGTCTATGCAAGAAATTGTTTGTCACACTTGTAATTCTAGCGATCATCCTACGGATGATTGCCCAATTGTGCCTACCTTTAGAAAAAGTCTCCATGAGCAAACCAATGTTTTAAACACTTTGCAAAGGTCAAATCCTAATCTTCACTCACAGAATTTTGGATGGAAAAATCACTTGAATTCTGATTGGAGGAATGATAATAATGCATAATTTCATCAACCACCCTTTCAATCATATCAAAATTTTCAAAAATCTCATGATCATGCATCTTATGAGGATCTCGAAGAAACATTAAATTCATTCATTGCAAAACAAGAGGTTTTTAATAGTCAAGTTGCTCAAACTATGGCAAACTTGAATGATGCTCTTGAAATACTTGCATTTGCACTTAATACTCATGAGAAAGGTGAGTCTCCATCTCAACTAGAGCCAAACTCCTTCAATCCACATGTGAGTAATCCAAGGGGCCAACATCTAGACGAAGATTCGGTAAGTACTCTTCACGATGGTAAGGTTTATAAGGGACATATTCTTAACCCTTATGAGAAAGATGATGAATCAATCTCAAGGGGTAAGGAAGAGGTTAATAAACCTACACCTAACAAGGAAGATCTTGGGTTAATGGGGTGTGTGTCAACAGCTGCATCCCTAGGAGGGAGCAAAGTTCTCGGCATTATCCCTAAACCATTAGCTGTACGAGATAACGTAGGCAACACAATCGGAGAAGAGTTACAGGTCTCTAGTATGCATGAGCGTATGGCACATATGGTTGTTAAGTCCGATGCATTTATAGCTTTGCCGGGTGGTTATGGTACATTAGAGGAGATATTTCAAATCACCTCTTGGGCACAGCTAAACATCCATCGGAAACCCATTGGTTTGTTAATTGTCAATAATTTTTTTGATGGGTTGTTGTCTTTTCTTGATCAAGCAGTAGAAAAAAACTTCATCTCACCGTCAGCGAGGCAAATCCTGGTTACAGCTTCAACTGCAGGAGAGTTAATTGACAAATTACAAGAATTCATCTATTCGCCTGATTCAACAATGGCTCGGATAGATTGGTTTGGCGAAGGCAATAAGAGGCGTAAACTGGATTTAACATCCATCTGTAATCTCTATTTGCTGTTTGCTTCTTTTTGTTTGCTTCCTTTTTAGTGTGTTTATTTGAGATTTTTCATGTCATTTCTTTTGAGTTTTTTCAGGTTATTTCTTTCGTCCCAGGTAATATTTTCTAATCTCGTTTTTTAGAGTGGTGGCTTAAAAAGTTCAAGTTCTCTTGAACGCATTCTGGATCTCTTCAATCCATAATGGCTGAATAAGGAGGCTAACTTTTAAACTTTTTAGACCCATTCTAACTAACTTGTTTTTGTTTGCTGATTGTTGAACTTTGTTATTTTATGAGTATGTTTGATTTTGTGTAATTTAGTGTTGTTATGTGTTTTTATCTTTATCAGTTTCGATTCAAAAAAAAAACATTGTGGAAAAACCTGAGAATGGCAGACTATGGGGTTTCTTAACTCTTGAAACGCATTCTCTCGAATAAATCTGTAGTTTGTTTATTTCATGTTGTTTGAAGTGTTTCTTGTCATAATAAAGGTATATAGGTTGAAAACCTTAAGTCTGCGGGCTACTGAATGGACTGAGTAAGAAGTCTTTGGATGATATCCGAATGACTCTTGAGACGCATTCTTGTGGACTTGTGCAGCGTGAAATTTTTACTTTGTGGACACAATTCTGAGATGAGCAGGAACGCTATAGTCTTGGGAATCTGACTCAAAACGACCCTAGTTTAGGATGGGAAGCATATCCCCAACTCATAGAAGGTGTTTAAGCCGTTTCTGGACGTAAAACCAGAGGAAGATGTGAACAGTCACAACTACCTGTACATATGCATGGCCATCATTTTTGAATTTTAATGATGTCAAATTTGATCTTTTGTTTGACTTATGGTGTCTTATTTCATCATCTTTTGACCTTTTTTTTGCATTATTGTCAACTTTTTCAACAAACAATCGAGCTACCTAGATAGATATCATCATTGCACTCCATAAATACCACATGTCTTGTTCTCTTCTTCACACATAGTTAGAGAGTCTAGATTTCAAACGTCGAATCCAAAGGATATGTGTATTCTGTGGATCTCGACAGTTGAAAGTCGTATTTATCTTGTAGCTACTGCTGAAAGAAGATTCATGCCTTTAATGGGTTGCGTATCAACTGCACATGTTCAAGTGTTAGGAGTTATTCCTAAAGCTGCTGTAGAAAGCATTGTTGGAAAAACGTTGGGAAGGAGTTACAAGTCTCCTCTTGCATGAACGCATGGCACATATGCTCATCAATTCAACTGCTTTATTGCTTTACTTAGGTGCTTTGGCACTCTTGAAGAAATTTTTCAAATTGCCTCTTGGGCCCAACTGAATCTCCATAAAAACCCATAGGTTTGTTGAATGTTAAAAATTTCTTTGATCCTTTGATAATTTTGTTGATGCATCTGTGGAACAAAATTTTATCCCTCATTCAGCGAGAAAGATCCTTGTTTCTGCCACTTCTGCTGGTGAGTTACTTGATAAATTACAAGAAGTTTAGTATGAACCTGACCCAGCTAGTACTCAAATTAATTGGGCAGGAGGGCAAAACAAAAGTGCAAATTGGATTTGAATCTCCGTTTGTAATTTTTTTCTGTCTTTTATTTTATTTTTAGCATGTTATTTTATGAGTCTTTCAGGTTATCTCTGTTGAATAACAGAAGCTTCAGGTAATGTCTCCTATACTTTATCTCCTACATTTAAACATTGAGGACAATGTTTCATTTGGTTGGGGGGGAAGATAGTAGACATAAGTGTGTCTTGAAATTTTATTTTTTCTTGCAAAAAAAAAAAAAAAGATTTAGTAATTAGATTCAGAGTGCGGTGTAAGGAAAATCCTCTGAGACGCATTCTGGTCAGGAATGGCAGAGTAGGGAAGTTTGAACTCTTGAAACCCATTGAAGGATATTATTTAGTCTTGATTTTTGAATTTTATAACAAGGAGGTCTTATTCATTTCAGAATCATTCAATCTATGAACTCTCACAACATTATCATTTAATAAATTGTGTGCTTATGTGCTCATAAGCAAGTATCTATGAATCTTGTGTATGATTGTGGGTGGCGAAATGAATATTGAATATTTGAGTTCTTTTGTTTTTTTAGGATAACAACAAAAGGAAGCGAAAGTTTAAAAAAAAATGAAAAAAATGAAATCCTGAAAAAAAAAAAGAAAAAAGGAGAGAGAAGTAATGTGTGGGATAAGTTTGGTCTTTAGCCTCCTTAATTCGAGCAATTAAGCCCGAGGGTGCCTCAACACCTAATACCCTAAGACAACTGGTTTGGGAGAATTGGCCCAAAGCTCGCTACATGGATTAAGGAGAAAGCTTAATGGGATTGAACATTGTACTATCACAAGTTTCTAAGCAAAAATAAAGCATCGGCAACCCGAGTCGTTAAGCTCGAAGGGGTGTCTTAACACTAATTCCCTAAGGCCAACTGGTCTGGGCGTCATTAGCCTAAGGCTCCTACATGGGTTAAAGATGCATTCTTATCAAAAACACAAAAAACTAAACAAGAAAAAAATGTATAAAATGATGATATCCCCTACCTAAGGTTTTTGCCTAACAAATACTAGAACCGATATGGCTTATTTCTATAAGCCCCTAGTCATGTTGTCAACTGTTTGCACAAAAGAAGGTTTGTGGATATCAAACTGAAGGTACATGAGTCATATTAAAAAAAATCAGTTGAGAGTTTGTTTATTTGGATAAAATCAAGGAGAGTGCAATAATAACCACCTTGGATGTAAAATTCTATAAATCACTTCTAAATAATAACGATTTAATTGCTAGGGACTAGCAATAAGCTAGTTGGGGGGTGTGATGAACACTTAAATATGCATGTTTAATAAGAGTTTAGTTCATCAATTGCATTAATAGTGTCATTAAATTCCTCAACTTAAGCATGTTTGTAGTATTTGCATCTTTGGAATTAATTTCTCTTAATTTTGGTTTTGTTACAGGTTCGGTAAAATGGGCATAACTCTCTATTTATAGATCAGAATGGTGCAATTCTTAATGTTTTGGAAAGCTGATTTAATTGTCTACAAGATTGCATTTCACAAAATCATCAAATTCGGGCTCTTAGTGGACCAAAATTGGGCTTGAAGTGAACCCATCTACAGTCTCGGCCCAGTCTGACCAGGCCTCAGTATTTGGACCGTATCTAAAAATATACGTATCCAAATTGTGCAAGATCAATATGTTCTAGAAAGCTGAGAGAAATATCTACAACTTTCATGAAGACATGTGATTAAATTCACAACATTTCGTGTCAAAATTGATGGTCAAATTCGGTGCCTAATGATCCCAATTTTCAAAGATATTTACAACTAATATTTGACAATTATGCCCTTGTAATTTGACAAGTTTGCCCCTGGATGTATCTATAAATAGAGGTGCCTTGTGACCCATTAGGGCATCTTGCCTTGGCTGGAACATTTGGCTTTGGCTAGGATCTTGTATTGTGTTTTGTGTGTTTATGTTATTAATGATTTTCTTTTTCTTACATTTTATTTTCTTTCTATTATAATGTTCTTCTAATTTCTCTTTTGCTAAGGTGAAAGGGTGAAACCCTTGATATGAGAATAAGGATTCTCTAACCCTTAATATGTGCTTAATAATCTTAATCTTATAATGTTTATTCAATATGATTTATATTTAATTTCTTAATCAATCTTGACACCACTCGTAAAGTGGAGGTCTTGATCCATTGTCGACAATCCTTGGCACATCAAATGCTTGGATCCTTTCTAGATGATGTATGGTTCTTCCTTACCGACACGAATCTAGTTAGGAACCTTGATTTGTTGTAGACATATGATAATTGGCACATTGGATGCTTGAACCCATTTACAAGAAGTGGTATAAATATTGGTAATGAAACAAATATAATTCATATAACTAAAATGGGTTAATTATCCTTATTCGAAATATCAAAGGCGGATCCCCTAACCTTAGCTTTCATTATTATTGTGTTAATTTCTTTTACTTGCGTATTTTAATCATTCTCATCTATTATTGATATTATCTTGTCATATCTTCGAATCATCCATATCACATTTGCTTAACTTATAATTTGTAGCGCTAAAATCTCCTTCCTCGTGGATCGACCCCGGTCTCACCGGGTTTATTACTTCGACACTCCTATACTTGGGAGACAATCCTTTTTCGGATGTGTCATAGAGGTTGTAATCATACATGAATCTTGTTTGAGTCTATTTGAGTCTGTTTGAGTTAGTATTCACTCAAGAGAACTTGCGAGTTGAGTGTTTATAGAATTTAGTGCCAAACATGGTTGTTATGTATTACTTAATAGTGTTCTATTAAGTTGTTAGTAACAAAAAGTGGATAGTGTCACTAGAGTTTAAGATCTTGTTGGGATTTTATTTTACAAAGATTAGGTAAGTGTGTGAGAGTGAGTCAATACTATAAACGCATCTAAAGATTGTACAAATAAGAACTTAGTTAATTACAGCTTTAAGCTGTCTGTGGACATAGGTTTTTATAACCGAACCACGTAAAATCTTCTTGTATCATCTTATATAACAGTTTTTTGTTATATTATGTATAATTGATCTATACTTTTAGATTTCACAATATTAAAAGTTAAATAGATGAACATTTAACTGAATTAAACTTTTGATAACTATTTTTTTTATTTTAAATATACAAATATATGTACGTCTAATGAAGATGTGAACTTAGGAGAACGTGTGCTTTAGGGGTATATTTGGTGTGCGATACTGTATAGTACTATTTTACTATATTGTATTAAATAGTGTAATACATGTGTTTAGTGCTAATTTAGCACAGTATTAATTAATACAAAGTACAACTCTTAGATGCATCAACATTGTATTAAATTATGTATAACTAAGCTATGATATTTGTATTACATTGTATAGCACTAATAAAAAATATCAAAATTATCCCTATAAAATTATATATATCCAACAATACCTTTAATTTTTAAAATTTAAAAAATAAATAAAAATTTATTTAATAGATAAATTATAAAATCAAATTTATTTAAAATTTATTTTGTAAAAATAAAGAAAGTATGAAGAGAGCCAACGCCCCACTGGGTGACACTCAAGGTCCATTACCCTTGTTGGATCAATTGGCACTTAACATGTCATCATAAATTCGAATTGTCTAATAGGTCCAGTGGGGGCATTGGACCCCAAATAATTTTTTCAACAATTAGCAACTATAGTTTTATAAATAAACTAAAAATATATTTATACTTTGTATATCGTTTTTGAAAAAAATTCTTACTTTTTTGTACAAATTAATACAATACATGAGTATACCAAATACTATATAATTTTGATATAACATTATTTTTAGTATTATATAATGAAATACTATATAATATAATACTATACTATATTATACAATATCGTATATCAAACATATCCTAAGTGTAGCTAGAAATTCTTTATCACTGAATGCGGGCTCTAATAAGATAGAGACAATAATTGGAAACATATTGATGTTGTACATGCAGTGGAGAAAGTGGGCCTCATTGCGGCGATCTCGTTGCCAGATTCCCTGGTGAAGACGAAATAATGGATAAAAGAAGCCTGAGTGAATGCTCTCTCTCTCTCTCTCTCTCTCTAAGTATATATACACATACCAACACACATATCTAATTATGAAAAAAAATATAATGTTAAACATTAAAGCAAGTAAGTATAATAAATTCTCTTTATTTTCATATTCATCGAACTTAATAATTACCGTCGGTTTTAAATTTAAAATTTATATTTTATATAACTTATGCCCATCATGCTTCATGCCCAATGCAGTTGCGCAAAACTAAGAGATGAAGAAGAGATAAAACCCATCTTCTGCGATCCTGTGAATGACTCAAATCAAGAGCAACATATAAGATCATTAATTTAATTATCTTACATTAGCTTTAATTCTGTGTTTCTCTAGCTAATATATATACGATCGCATAGCCACCTGCCATACCCCTTTTTGATATCTTTCTTGATATCATTTCTTTATTTATACCGTTAATAAGCTGGATCCTTTATTTGCAATTTTCCTATTGTTGGAAGAAACTATAGTGAACTAGTACAAAAGGTAGAATGGAAGAGTCAAAACCCTGTAAAATTATAGCAAATGGATAGTAGACTTGAAACTGCCATAACTACGACCAGGCAATATTAATTGCAGCAACATGTTATTCTTCCTTTTCAACTGAAGGTTCTGATATCAATATCGTATCTTTAATCATGGCTTCTTCTCTATGCAGGGTGTCATGTGATCCACCTGCTAGGGTTTTCGATGTTTAGCATTAAAGATGAAAATGACTAGTATATATCATGCATCAAGTTTATTTAGTCAAATTCAAACTTTTTCACTTCATTAGCAGGCCAAGCAACCGTTTGCAATTCGCTGGAGCTCATTGAGGATTTGTTTTTGATGTTGACAATCAAACTTTATCAAACAACACCAAACTTGTCAGAGAACAGATAAGTCCTAGCTAATTTTTTATCTTTCACGTCAACAGTAAAAGATGGTTCACTTTATCGATCTGTCAAACAATTGCAGAAATACAATATTTTTCATTTTCAAGACAATACGCAAAATCGTTCCATGGCATGTCGTTAGACAATATGCATATATACAGTATAATCAAATGTCAAACAATCAGGTAATATTGGCGAGTTAATTATAGAGTGAACATGGTCGCATCCAATGGTTCCTTATGCATTTAGAACTTAATTATTCCAAATGTTTCCACCATCAGCTTTAAGTCATATGAAATATATACTTGATTTAGTACATTGACTGAGAAGTACATTTATTAGGCTAATGTGGCATGTATATATGCAATTACAGGATGAATATATATATATATATATATATATATATATATATATATATATATTATTGTAGCTAGGCAGAATGCTGTACGTACATATAATTTAAGGATTCATTAAATATTTCTATAGTTAATTTAATTGTAATTTGCGGAAATTAATTAATTAATGGAATAGTTGAGTAACTATCAGTTAAGTCCATACCTAAGGCCCATGCACGAAATTAATTTGTGTAGTTAGCACAAGTAATTAACTACATGAAAGCAATGAAACCAATTTAATGACTAAGCCGCAAAGCCATGACCTTAATTTCTAGAACTCGACGATAACATTACCACATTATATACGCTTTGTCGTTTACTAAATAGCTCTTTAAGAGTTTGACCAATCCACCTTTCGTATCTTTTTCTGGATAATTTATCTTTCCCAATTTGGCAAAGTTCAAAAGCTAGACTGCAGGAAGATCGAAGCATATCCTGGACTTGGAGCGGTTAAGACTTTTCTGCACGACAGGTCATCAGCCACAGCACCCCTTTTGTTCCATCATCCATTATAATATAACATCACATACGATAAACCATTGAGCCCGCATTTTAAGCCAGAGCAATCAGCACCAATCATAATTTGTTCTTGATTAACTTTTTAGATATAAAGATTGATCATCCAACCAATATTGTGCATGCTCCAGGCTTTGATTAGAAAGTTATATGTTATATACCTTGGAAGGGCACAACCAAAATTTTGATTCAGTTCAATCCAACGGTGATTCTTTAGTGGTCTTGTGAAGCATACTCTTCCAGGCAACATATACGGAGACTACTGAAGCCGAATACAGAATGCGTTTCTTTTGCCTAATATATATAATTGGTTTCATGCAAGACAACGGACAGTTTGGTAAATTTGCTGGAAGGATGGACCATTTGGAAACTTACGTGGCTTCCAATATCATACATTATATCTGCTCCTTGGACTGATCATTTCAAGGCCTATTTCTACTACAACAAGCAAAGCAATTGAGGAGAAGAAGAAGAAGAAGAAGAAGAAACAGAGATAGAAGAGGTAAATTAAATCAAGCCCTTTTGCTTCATTCATTTGCTCCCCCCTTACTTTCACAATTGTTTTGTAGTCTTTATAAAAATACTTATATGTGTCCTTATTATCGGGTTTTTAGTGACCAAAGTTTCCACTTTCTCATTACACTTCTTTATAAAGCTCTCTTACAACTATTCCTCTTCATCTTTCCATTTAACTTTCATCCTCTTAAAAGCATTGTTATTTATGTGGGTTGAAGCAGTTTTTGGGAAGCAATTGCTGAGTATAAATGGGACGGGGAAAGATAGCAATTACTAGGATAGAGGACCGAACAAGCAGGCAAGTGACCTTCTCAAAACGCCGTGCAGGGCTTCTCAAGAAGACCCATGAGCTCTCTGTGCTTTGTGATGCCCAGATAGGGCTCTTCATCTTCTCCTGCACCGGAAAGTTGTTTGAGTACTGCAGTGACTCTACCAGGTTCATATTATTCATGCCTTCTTACATTAATATTTTAATTGTTTGCATCAATAATTGCTGCTCAAGCCCCATGTACTTTTTGACTTATGACTCTTCTCTCTTGGCTTTTCAATTAATTTGATGGAATAAGGGTAGATGATTAATTCCCAGCAGATATATACGTTCATATATACATTGTTGTTCCTAGATCATGATATATATTGCTTTTAGGGTTGGTTGTGCTGCAATTTCTACTGTTTCACTGAAGATCTCTGGCTACCTTGCTTGCTTGCATATGAATCCGTAGAGTTATATGACTTTTGTTAATCTGATTATGGTAATTGATGGCATGATCGATCAGTTCTCCGTTAATTTACTTTATGCAAATGATGATCTAAAACGCAGAAACTATTGTATTAATATTAATTGATAAAAGTAATTGGACAATTAGTTGACTAATTCATTGTCTTTTGAAACTATATATACGGAGGCAGCATGGAGCAAATCATAAGGAGGTACCATATGGCCACAGGGAAGAGAATTTCAGAGAACAGTGTTCAAGATGCGGTACAAGTACAACCCATATGCATGCATCTTAATTAACTCTATATTTAAAGTAATATACGTGAAATATAATTATATTATATTATTTTGAGTTCACTTTTACCGTCAAAATTTTGCAGGAATTGCAGATCCAAAGTGAGTTAGGACGAATGAGGAAGGAAACTAACAATCTTCAACTGAGTCTACAACGCTATACGGACGCAAATGACTTGAGTTCTATGCGATTTGAGGAGTTGGCTGAGCTTGAACATCAACTGGAGTATGCAATTAACAAGATTCGAGCTAGAAAGGTATTCAATTTCCCATTTCTTCTTGAGTTTTCTAATAATCTGGGATAAATGATAAATTAAGAAAAATTTTGTATTTTTTATTCTCAATTACCAATTAATTATCATAAATAATTTTCAAATATTAGTACATATTTATTTGATGATATTTTATTAATTAGATGAAAATATGGATAATGTGTCAGTGTATTTTTATATATACATATTGGTTAAGAAAAACAAATTCCTAAAATTTTTCTAAATCTATAAATATTGTATGCGGTTTTTGTAATGAGTCGACTAATAAATATATTCTTTGTCATGTGATTGGGCATACAGTATGAGCTCTTACAGCATCAGACTGACAATAGTAAGAGGAAGGTCAGTACTAACTCTACAATTATGCTTCTTCAACATGCAACATTATTAAAGAAAAAAATCCTAGGAGAAGTTACAAATCATATTAATTGGTTAACTTTTCTTTTGTTGTTCTTGTTTAGGGGAGACTATTGGAGGAGGAAAATGAGCAATTATACAGTCTGGTGAGTGTAAGCTCAAGATCACATAGCTTAATTTTTCATCGAAGGGTTAAGAATTTAATTTGACATACATAAATGTTGAAAGATGACCATGATTATTAATTTGTTTAATTTAGATCAAGGACCGTGAGGTTGCAGCATGGGAGGAACAGCACCAGCATGCAACAATGGCATCATCAAAGAATTTTAGTGAGTACGACCAACAAGCACTATTCGATCAGTTCCTGTTTTTTGGAGAGGCACAACCTAGTAGTGTTCTTGAGCTTGCCACTCCTCACAATCAACCATATCGTCTCCAGCCTTCTCAACCTAACCTTCAAGATTACTACAGTGCCCCAACTATGGTAACAAATTAATTATTATATCATCTAAATTGCAGGATCATGAGTTCACTATCTCAAGAGTCAAGATTGATCATCCACTAAATTGCATATTAATTTTGACAAATTAAGCCAAGATATATACACAGTATTAGAAGGATAGAGGGCAAAAAGAAACCCTAAGCAGGCATTGATGGGTTCACACAATTAACTTATAATTAATCTTACTGTTAGAGAGATATATATCCATATGGTTAATTAACGGTTGCATAAGGCATACTTACCTAAATTTTATAATGCTAATAAAATCTTAATTTCTTGATTGATTGTTATGTGATTTATGGTTGCAGAGTGATTAATTAGCTTGTGGAAACAGCCCATCAACGTCTGTCGATAATTCTAATCATGAGAAAAGAAGAATATAGGCATCTCTCTCTTCTCTCTCTCTCTACACACACACACACACACACATCTATATAAATATGTTGGTGCTGTGTGCCAAGATACAAATGAACACTTTATCCCTTTATATAATTAGTTGTTTTCTTGTTTAAGGATTAATTAATTAAGTTTGTTTGAACTTTGACCTTAATTATTATATATATGAAAAATTATCTGTTTATAATTAAATGCTTGACATCGTTTGATTTAATTTTCTGTATAATTGCATTTGTATAATAATATATAGATTACTTATCTTTTGTTATTAATTGTTTGATTGCAATTTAAGGTAGAGAAGACAAACCCATAGGGATTATAAATCTCAATTACTTTACTAAATAAAATAATATAATAGAATGCGAACTTAAAGACTTAAAAGTAATATTTATTAGTACCATAATATATAGATCATGAATAGCTACATATGACGATATATAATAAGTTAATTTTTTCCTGTCAAAATATATATATAATAAAAGTAATTGATGAGACATTAAAAAGTATATGTTAATTAATCAGCATTCTTCTATTTTTAAACACCCACCAAAAAACTAAGATAAATGTTCCTATCTTAAAAAAATAATTTCGCTTGGGATCTCTTCGTACTTTATTTAATCCTTAAAACATTTGCTACGTATAAACTGATGATACACTTATAAACTATGTATACAAATCAACATATACAAATTGATTTTAATAATTAGATCATCATGAACAAAATTAGATCGATAACATTCAAGAACTAAAATAATAATAACAATGTCGAAAAGTGAATTCGTAACATATATATAATGTAAAAATAGTAATATATAATACCATCAAATATCTTGCATTGGTAATCAATGGATAATAATCTTGGTATCAACCGATCGAGAAGATTAATTATTGCATGCAAAATAGCTCGACATTGGTTTATTTGTAGCTTAATGCTTACAGAAGTTTGGTGTTTAACTGCATCCTAACCCAAACTTGATTTAATTTCAAGATACAATATTCACTACTATTGGATAACCAATTGCTTGACTTTTATTATGTTGATGCCAAGACTAAGTGTTTGTTTCTGAGTTGTGAAATTAAAAATCTATATAGGAAATCCCGCATTCCATATAATAAATTTATGTTGGATGAGTAGGGGTGGGAATTTTTAACACGACCTGCAAACCCAACACGACACGACACGCAAAATAGCGGGTTTGGATTTGTCTTAATGGTATTTAGATCGTGTTTGGGTTGAAATTTTTAACCCGTTTAATAATCAGGTCATGTTCGGGTTGAGGGTTTAAACCCATGGGTGACACAAACTCGTATAATAACACGAACCTGTTTAGTGACATGAACCCATATAATGACACAACTCGTATAATAACATGAAACCGTTTAGTGACCCGTATAACCCAAATAAAACATAATATCATAAAGACACGAATTGATAATTTGACACAATTAAATTTTGAATCGGTAAAATTATAAACACAAGTCAAAAATAATTTAAATTTTAAACTACTAAAGAGTCAACGAGATGAAATGGATTTTTTTTTCTAAATTTAAATTGTATTTAAAATTTGTATGAAACTTGGTGTTAAGTAGACTATTTATCATGTTGTGGAATAAAGTTTACTTGAGACTTGGTATTTAGTGAACTATTTATTGTGTTGTGGATTGAAGTTTGCATAGGACTTGGTATTTAATGGACTCTTTATTGTATTTTGTGGATTGAAGTTTGTTTGAGACTTAGAATTTAGTGGACTATTTATTATGTTGTGGATTAAAGTTTGTATAAGACTTGATATTTAATGGACTCTTTATTATATTGTGGTTAAAGTTTGTATGCCACTTGGTATTTAATGGACTCTTTATTGTGTTGTTGATAGATTTTGAATATTTGATTATTGTTGTTTAAAAAAAGGTTGAAAACTGTAATGTGTATTCGTGTCATAATCGTGTTAATTATTTAAACGTGTCTAAACGTGTCAAAATATTTAAAAGTGTCAAATTCGTACAAATATATTATAATTGTGTCAAAATATTTAAACATGTCG
Organism: Boswellia sacra; assembly: GCA_013180625.2. Lineage (NCBI taxonomy): Eukaryota > Viridiplantae > Streptophyta > Magnoliopsida > Sapindales > Burseraceae > Boswellia > Boswellia sacra. Next base: position 14,512 of record SNVD02012869.1, read on the forward strand.
TAATTGTGTCAAAACATTTAAACGTGTTAAACGGGTTATATTTGTGTCAAACCCAAAAATGACCTATTTATTATTCGTGTTAGTGCGTCGAGTCGTGTCACATGTTAAATAATCGTGTCATATTCGGGCTTGGTGTTTTTGACACGAATAATAAATGGGTCATATTTAGGTTGGGTTAATTTTTATTGTGTCATAGCTCGATACGACACGAACAAGACCCGTGAACTCATATTCCCACCCCTATTGGTGAGGCTATTTTTATTAAAAGACACACACACACACACACACACACACACACACACACACACGCACGCACGCACGCACGCACGCACGCACGCACGCACGCACGCACGCACGTGCACGCAAGCACGCACGCACGCACGCACGCACGCACGCGCGCGCGCTAAATAAAACATTGATCCACTTAGTTATGTAGGTTGTTTAAGGTCATTCATTAAACTTTGAAGATAATTTAGATATAAATTTAATTGCTTAAAAATCTAATAGTGGATGTATTTAAAAGAATAAATATGCATAATAATTTTTTTTATACAAAGAACCTTACCCTTTGTGTTTCATTGTTAGTAATGTTACATTTAATATTACAAATTTAGGTTTTGTTTGTTTACATTTTCCAAATTCTTTTTTCTGAAAATCCACATTTTTTAATACATTTAAATCAATATCAACTACATATCATTCTCAAAATTTAAAAAAATTTAAAACCAACCACACATTATTTCAAAATTTTAAAAATAAAAATTCTAAAAACACAAACAAACACACCTTTATTGATTATTGTAGAAGTAAATTAATGTTTATTTTAAATTTCCATACATAATAAAAAGAAAAAAAATTCTATGCAGGGTAAGAGACACTCTATCATTGTATTTAATATATTCATTTAAGAAGGTGAGACTATTTGTAGTCAAATTATTACTCTTAACATCCATTATTAATCGAAATTCTTTTCATCAAAATTGCTTTCTTGAATAAATTTTGCTATTTCATAACTAATTTTTTTCCCCCTTAATTCCTTTTAATTAAGATTATATTTTCAAAAAACTATTGAACTCTAAAAGGATTCCTTTGGATTCCTTTCACATAAAACAAAATAATAGTAATTTCTTGTTTACATGAAATAAAATGGGCAGATTTTTCATGTTTATATAACGGTCATCCTAAGATGGAATAGTCATACTTCTAAAATAACTATATTATTGAGTTAGGTTTATGTTACGATGGGGTGAACTACAATTTATGGTTTTTAGATTACATAACAAACTATCACAGAATGAGATCGAAATCATATACTCTGCAAGAACACACTATTAGATTGAGTTTTAAGTCAAAAAAATAAACATCATGAAAATATCTGAAATCTGAGAACTAGTTAAATTTAGACTTCATACTAAAAAACAATCAACTCCTAGGACTAGGAAGAGGACACAAATAATGTTCAAATGAAAAGGAAAAGAGAAGTATCAAAATTGATTAATAAATATTTAATTGTTTTTATTTGATCCATGAAGTTAGGGTTCAAGTAGAGAAGAAGGAGATGATGAACTAAATTAGAAAAATGTTGCATATTTGCAGAAAAATAGTAGATTTAAATAATAATAATAATTAACATTAGTATCACTTGGTATATTATTAGTGTTATATGTTTTTGGAATAATGAAGTAAGGATATAACTTTTAAAATTTCATCGTGGGTGTATAGAGTAATTGAGTAGTGAGAGAAAAAAGTTGGGTGCAAATATTCCGGTCCATTTTAAAAAGAACAATTCTATTTAGCCCCCATTTTTCATCTCGTCAAAACCCATCTAAAATTTTATTAAGAATAAAATTGTAATAAAAAGTATGTTTAGTAATTTAGTAGGTGAACTTAAAAAATATTTTTAGAGTAATGCTACTCATACAAACTATTTATACAAACTCACACATACAAACTGTGTGGCATCCCTGTATGATCGTCACATCACCTATGTTAATTAATGTCATTTATTATTAATATATATTTATCAAATCATTGTATTTATTTATCAAATCACGTTATGTCACGCCAGTTTGTATGAATTAATTTGTATAAATAGTTTGTAAGAGTAGCATTACTCCTATTTTTATTATTTTCCCAAAATGATTTTGCTAACCTCATAAATTTATCTTTTATTTCTATGTCTATCTCCTATTTTTCCTCCATAAACTCATCATTCTCTCTTCTTTGTGGAAACTTACAAGTTTTCTCTTAAATTAAATCTTTTTTCTCTTTCTTTATAACTTGCAATCATCTACATAAGTTAAAAGCCAAGAGACAAATCACTATCCCCATTATATTTGCTTTTTTTTTTTTCTAAAACAATCTATAGTGCAAGCTATTTTCCTCTGTTTCAATCATCAAATCTAAAAAATTAATAATAATAATAATAATAGTTCTATTTGTGCAAACCTTGCAATTTCAAAACAACAATAAAAATTAATTGGTTTTAATGAAAAGTTTCAAATTATTTTTCATACTCTTTAAACTTAAGAATAATAAATAGTAAAATAATATGAAAGAAAAAGAAAAAAGAAGAACCATTATAATACGATAAATAATTTGCTCAATTAAGGTAATTATGAGATTATTAAATGTGTATAAAAAATTATTTAAAAAGTTAATATGAGAGGAATGAGAATTTAATTTAAAAGGTTAATTTTTTAAGATTATGTATATACCTTTAATAAATTACGGGTGAAGATTCATGAGGTAAAAAAAAATGACAACCGAATAGAATTACTTTTTAAAAAATAGAGTAATTCATAACCATTATGGTCCAAACCAAACCCAAGATTTAAATAAGATGGCCTCGGCCCAAATTGGAGGTGGCTCGTTAAAAGTATTTTGATTTGAGCTCAATCGTTGGTTCTTCTCTCCCAAATTTCTCTTTTAACTCCTGAAGAAGCGACGACGGGCACAAAGTAGATCGAGGTAAGCGCCCCCTCCGCCCCCCGCGATCTCAGCTTTTTTCAATTACTTTACGCCGTTGTTTTCTACACTCAGATCTTACTTGAAAAGCAAACAACAATGCTTTATTCTCCTTGTTCACTCTCTGTTTCGCTATCAGATCTGAGATCCGAGAATTCTAATCCTGTAATTTTCCTTTCCTTATTCCTTCTCGCCAACCAAACGGATGAGTTCCGCTTTGTATTGTACGAATCAGTTAGATCTTACTGGAATTTGATCAGATCTCGAGTTTATCTAATTCAATTCTGCTATTGTTAGATTTGGCGCGGCACATTTAGTGCGAGGAACTGTTTAATCAACGCATTTTACTAGCTTGTGTTTTGATTTTCAGGTTCTTTAATCGTTGTGTTTGTGGGAGTTGGTTCTGCGTAAGCCAAGATGGTAATGTCTTTTGTCATTCTACTCTTCGCGAAATTAAGTGATATTTATGGCTTTTGTACGTAATTAAATTTTGCATTCCATATTGAAGCAGGAAGCACTATTAGTTCTAGTTAATGTTTATGGTCAGTTTTGTATCTCTTGGCTCCTGCTGCCATGGGATCATTCTTTATTATATGATAGTATCCTAGAAGCATAATATAAAAGATGCTACTTCATGTTCTCACCGGGCATGTGTGTTTAAATCTGCTCACAGTTTACATTTTCTTGGCCCTTTTCGGCTGGTATGTGGATTTCGTATCACCAATGATTTCTTTTTCTTGTTTCATACGCATCATGAAGAGTATTATTTCTGTCCCAAACACTTTTGTTTGGCTGTACCTATCTTTCATAGCGCGTTCCTCATTATGAGGTTGTTTAAGTCTGTCAGTATGTAGAATAGGTAGCCAATATGGTGTAGAGGAGTTCTTTTGGACCTTTTTTTTTTTTGACTAGTTGGATTCAGGCCAGCTAACTTTTGACTGAGGGTATGTTGCACTTGAAATTGTTTTTAATTTTTAATTTTTATTTATTTATTTTGGTACCAAAGCTGCCTATGAAGGGAGTAAAGATAGAATTTAGCAGGCTAACCTATTGAAGAAAATTTTTGGGGCATTTTGATATCTACGTGACACTTTGGTGAGGGAGTGAGTTCTCTCACCAAGCAATTTTCTCTTAAATGAAATGTAAAGTTTAGAGACACTGTTACGGTTTTATGAACGTTCTCCAACACTTGGTCTAGGAAGATGCTGCCTCTGTTGTAATTACACAATAGGAAGATGCTGCCTCTGTTTTAATTACACAAAGCATTTTGTTCCTCTTTTTATTTTCAGCTTTTAGTACATGAAAAGAAATTTTTTTTTTTTTTTTTTTTGGGATGAAATTTGCTTATTATCCTCTATTTGTGATATAGGTTGTTCTTGCAGCTTCAATTGTAACCAAGTCTGGGAAAGGTTAGTTTTTTTATTTTTATTTTTTTTAATTTTCTCCTCCTTCTCCTGCTTCCTTCTTCTTCTTCTTTTCTTCTTCTACTCCTTCTTTTTCCTCCTCCTCCTCCTCCTGCTCCTCTTAGGAAAGAAATTTATGCGCATTTGTCTGTTAGCGTATGTTCAAAGTGTTCTACGGGCTCAGGGCAAAAAAAAAAAATTGTAAAGTCATAGCATAATAGCTTGGCAAAGTAGACTTCTGACTTTGCAAAAAATGATCCTTTTAAAATGATTGCCAAACTTAAACTCCAAGAGATTGAGTTACTTAAATGAAAATGCAATCGAAAGTGGTAGGTAGGCTGTTAAAAACTTTACTTGGTAACCTGGGATTAATTCTTACATTGATTGGCGTTGGCAGTCTCTCTATTCCTGTTTTAGTTCTTAGGAGTACCTGCTTATGTATTGATTGTATCTAGACCATCTGCTTTGTTTGCTTTATATTTGCGTATGATGAATGAGGTTTATTATTTTTTTTGGCTGTTAATATTTTTGGTTGTTGCAGTACTTGTTTCTAGGCAGTTTGTGGATATGTCTCGCATACGAATTGAGGGTCTTCTTGCGGCTTTTCCTAAGTTGGTAGGCACTGGTAAACAGCATACTTATGTTGAGACTGAAAATGTTCGGTATGTTTACCAGCCGATAGAAGCTTTGTACTTGCTGCTTGTGACAAACAAACAGAGCAACATCCTTGAAGACTTGGAGACACTGAGGCTGCTCTCGAAGCTTGTATCCTTTTTGTGATGGTCATTGTTTACATTTCATCTTCTTAAATCTATGTTCAGGATTTTCTGTTTTTATCAAATACTCAATGGTTAATACGAAAGGTTAGCTTCTTGTGTTTACTGTGATGGATTTGCTTCTGGAACCCGCTTTTCTTGTATAGATGTGTGTCATGTAATCGTGTTCTTATCATTTTTAGCTCATTGCATTTTATTGGTGCAAGGCTGAATTTTTTCTTCTTTCACATCTTTTCTGGTACTGAGCATGTCTTTCCAAGACGTTAGTGTTTTTTACGTAGAAAAGAGGTCTTTTGTTTATTCCTTAATGTTTTAGGTGCCTGAATACTCATACTCTCTAGATGAGGATGGTATTTGCAAGACAGCTTTTGAGCTGATCTTTGCTTTTGATGAAGTTATCTCTCTTGGGCACAAGGAAAATGTTACTGTTGCACAAGTTAAGCAGTACTGCGAAATGGAGAGTCATGAAGAGAAGTTACATAAGCTGGTGTTGCAGAGTAAGATCAATGAAACCAAGGATGTCATGAAGCGCAAGGCTAGTGAAATTGACAAGAGCAAGGTACTTTTGGGGTTCTACATTGTTCCTTTCCTGGTTTGCCCCTTCAACTGCTGTGTGATAATGCCAATTGAAATTCTTGTCATTTACATTGCAGATTGAGAAGAATAGGGGTGAAAAAGGAGGGTTCATGTCCTTGCAGTCGATGGGATCTGGAAGAATTGAGAGTGGCTTTAGTGATATGAGCATTTCTAGTGGTGGAGGTGGTTTTGGTAGTGGTTCTGGGTTTGGTTTGAGCACTGATGTTGAATCCTTTTCCAGCAAGTCTAAAGGTCTGTGTCCTCTTAGTGGATTGAATTCTCTGATTTTGTTTCTAATTTTTACGAGCTTTGTTGATGTTGTTAATTTCCATCTTCTTCAGTTTCTAGGTAGATAGCTTACACTTGTTCTGTTGTTAAGAAGTTTTTTTCCTCCCTCTTTCTAAACTCTGCTGATACATCTGTTTTAGGATTACTTTTGGTATTGGTTTAGGAATCGGAGAGAATTCTTATCTCTTTGTATACTCGTATCATCAGGTCGTCCAGCTTCATCTGCCACGGCTCCTCCTAAGGGTCTTGGAATGCAGCTTGGTAAAACCCAGAGGACAAACCAATTCTTGGAATCCTTGAAAGCAGAAGGTGAAGTTATTCTTGAAGATGTGCAGCCAAAGGCAGGCCAGTCCAGAACAGCCGCTCCGCCACCAACTGATCCTGTCACTTTGACAGTCGAGGAGAAACTCAATGTTAGTCTGAAACGAGATGGTGGAATGAGTAATTTTGATGTCCAAGGAACTTTATCACTTCAAATTCTAAACCAAGAAGATGGTCTAATACAAGTTCAGGTACTCCATTTTTCTCTCTAATGAGTATTCTCTTGCAATTTTCACTGCTTATCCTGTTTGATTTCGTGGGCTCAGTTACTGTAAGTTATTTAGTCTGTCAAGTTTCCTCCTATTTGGAAATAGTTCTTTACTGAAAGTACTGTTGGACAAACTGCACAATTCTCTGCTTTTGTTGTGGGCTAAAATTAAGTTTGTCTTTATCTCTTAGTTCTTTATCAACTCATATTCTCCAACTCCATTCTAGGTTCTGCCCTCTTTTTTCCCTCTCAATTTACCATGATAAAAAATTTTCTGCACATTTATCTATGAACTTTCTTGTACTAATTTGTATTTTCAGAGGGCATATGATGTTCTTGCGAACTCTATAAAATTCCAAAATATTAAACTCTTGATCAAAATTAGCGCTTTGTCACAAGTTGTTAACCGCATGATGTATTATGATAAGTGCATTCTAGCAGATATGTTCAATGATTTTCTTTTAGAAAGGGAGATTGTCTGTTTGCCAAATGATGGCCACCATTTTGTGTTCCTCCTATATCACTTTCTCCATTGAATGTAAGATGTCTGACCTTAATGCTTTTGGATATAGCCAACATCCTGTGACATTTTCTGACACTTGTGCTAAAAATTAAGTCATTGTCTATTTGAATTCATTACTTAGACTTGTGGCAGTTTTGTAGTAATTTGACACCTTAAGTTCATCACAAAATTTTATCTGCCTTGTTTCAGATTGAGACTGGAGGGAATCCAGCCATCCTTTTCAAAACACATCCTAATATGAACAAAGAACTTTTCACCAATGAAAACATACTAGGCTTGAAGGATCCTAATAGGCCATTCCCCACAGGGCAAGCTGGTGATGCAGCAGGTGTTGGTCTCTTGAAGTGGAGAATGCAGAGTGCTGATGAGTCAATGGTACCATTGACAAGTGGGTCTAGTTCTTACACGGATTTTCTTCTTTGCATGTCATCTTTTTTAAAATTAATATATATATTTTTTTGCTAAAATCATTGATGTGGACATATATGTATTTCAGTTAATTGCTGGCCCTCTGTTTCTGGAAATGAAACTTATGTGAGCATTGAATATGAAGCTTCATCAATGTTTGATCTGCGCAATGTTGTGATCTCGGTACCACTTCCAGCTCTTCGAGAGGCACCGAGTGTTAGGCAGATTGATGGCGAATGGAGGTAGGAAATTTGAGTATTATTTAAGCTACTGGATCGATGTTTTAGTGGCTTCTATCTGTAATGGGATTAATTAAAAATTTTAATTGAGTAATATTTTTAATTTATGATTGCAAATGATACTTCTGGAAGCTTTGACTTTGTCAAATGTTTGTGCATACAAATGCTGTTTTTGTTTCCCTTTTTTAAAATTTTATATGACTAAATTTGTTTTGGCATGCATTAATATTACAGTACTTTACAGTTATAACGATAATCTAGGCCTGAAAAGGTGAGTGAAAATATGCATCTACAAATGTATGCCTATGTATAAAAAAAAATTGTTATGCCTATGATATGGTTCTCAGAGGTAAAGCACAGCTGGTTGCTAATTTTAAATAACTTAAACAGGGCTTTAATATCTCCTTAATTCTTTCGGTAGATTTAAAAATTGGTCCTTTTTTTATATAAATTAGGTCTATGACCGTGTGTTGAAAGTGAGAATCCTGTTTCACTTGTTCAATTATGAGTTGGGAAGGATTTTTCTTTGGTAATTGATGTAGGACATGTTAGGAATAAATTAGGGATTTTAATAAATTAAGGATTTTGACTATTATTAGAGATTTTGACTTCCTAAATTGGGATTAATCCTAATTTAAGTATTTTTCTAATAAATAGTTTACTATTTTATTTAGGATTTAATTTTGATGTTTTCTAGTTAAATTAGGATTATAATTTTGTTTTCTAGTAGGATTTTATTTCTTAGTAGAACTATACTTTAAGGTCCTATAAATAGGAGCCTTTAGTTATGTTATTTTACAAACTTGGTTATTAGCGATTTTTGATCTTTTAGTAAAAAGATTATTTCTCCCTTAATTTTACTCTATTTCTCTCTCAATTTCTTCTATTCTACATCTCCCTCCCTTTCTTTTTACTTTGAGATGTATACAGAGGAAAGAGGAGAAATCATCTCCCTCCATTTCTTTTCACTTTGTAATGTAGACAGAGGAAATGGGAGAAATAATAGAAGAAATTGAGGGAGAAGTTGAGTGAAATTGAAGAAGAAATAATCTTTTTACTCGAAGATAAAAAATCGCTAATAACCAAATCTGAAAAATAACATAACTAAAGGCTCCTAATTATAGGACCTTAAAGTATAATTCTACTAGAAAATAAAATCCTATTAGGAAATAGAATTATAATCATAGTTTAATTAGAAAATACCAAAATTAAATCCTAAATAAAATAGTAAACTATTTATTAGAAAATAACTTAAATTAGGATTACTCCCAATTTAGGAAGTCAAAATCCCTAATTTATTAAAATCCCTACTATCAAAATTAAAATTCATAATTTATTCCTAACATGTCATACATCAGTAATTCCAGTGGAGCTAGTTAAAATTCTGTGACAGTTTACTTCAAAGTGATACTTGTTGAAGATATCTAGTTTGATATTGGCAGCCTTGGTTTCCTTGTACTTATATTCTAGTTCCTTCATGTAATGCAATAATAATCGAGTTAATATGTGCAATCACATAAGCATTCTTTGACTTGCAGGTATGACTCTAGAAATTCCGTGTTGGAATGGTCAATAGTTCTAATTGATAACTCCAACCGCAGGTCAGTGATTGTTATATCTTCAACTTCACATGATACTTTTTCTTCATATCCTATGGCTACTTAATAAATTTATCATATTGTAACGCTTTATTGTAGTGGATCAATGGAGTTTGTTGTGCCTCCAGCTGATTCATCATCATTTTTCCCCATATCTGTGCGGTTCTCGGCTACCAGCACATACAGTGACCTAAAGGTTTGCTTGACTTTGCAATTTCTGTGTTATGGTTGCATCTCTGTTTGTGGTTGTATAGTGGTATTATCTTGAGTGAACCATACTGTGGTAAAAGCATACCTAAGCAAAGTGTCTGTTTTAAGTTTATTTGGCCTTATTGTAATATATTTTCAATCGTTGGGCAGATTATATTTTAAGTGTGCTTATTTGAATTATTGCAGCTTTATTTGATTTTTCAGTTTTTCTAAGGCATTGAATATGAATAACGCCAGAACTACTTAAACTAGGGTTTCCCTTCCATGTGGCTGTAATTTAATTGGCAACCCAGCTATACTAAGATAAATGTTTATTGAATTCTGTTCTAAAAATGCTTGGCCTGTGCTTCGACACTGTTTAGGCATTTAAGGCATTGCTGAATTTTGCATAAAACCTTGTTCCCTCAGTGTATTGTTGTGAAATTTATCTTATGATATTAGAAACCTCGAGATGGTGGTCCGTGATATTTTTCTTAATTTGTGATAATTGATATGTTCCTTAAAGATGCTATAGTAAACTGGATAAAATTGCTATTGTCCTGTTAATTTTCTTCCTCTGTTTGTCTTGTTTAGTTTGGTTTGCAAATTAAATCAAAATTATTGCTGCAGGTTGTAAATATCCTACCCCTGAGAGGTGGACCTGCTCCCAAGTTTTCTCAGAGGACGCTATTGATCACAGAAAATTACCAAGTTGTGTGATTGTTTGTTGTCAATGAGTTTCTATTGGCAATCATAGATTATGTTTCCAATTGTACGAAAGTTGGATAATTAGCAAATTTTTTGTCTCTCCCTTTCATGTCCTATCCTATTCCTTACTGTAAGTTTTGAGAGATTTTTGATTCTGGTCGTCATGATTTGTTTGACCTAAAATCTTCGTTTATAAAATAGTTGATATGGTGGCCTTTTACAATATTAATAATGCTTGTAAGTACTTTTTGTTATTTTATGCGATATGTATTTCTGCATTGGAAATTTCTTGTGCACTATATTACGGGGGTTCTATTAATATTAACCAAAACTAAAAAACTATTAGTAATGTGCACTAGAAACTGAGTTGGTTAGGGTGAGTTCAGTGCTTGGATGGGTAATTTGTTGATCATAAGCACAAATAGCTGGAAATAAATACATCAAAGCTTAAGCCAATGACTGCCGGCCAGCCTCAATACAGCTGTATGTATGTGCCTTCTCTTTGCTCTCCTAATTTGTTGAAACTCAATGCAAAGTCTGAGATGAGGTGACGATTCTGTGTTCATCCCTCAGATCATTATCAGGCCTCTCAAACTCAATTTTTGCCCAACTATCCAAGTGGGAAAACTTAGTGAATTTGCCATAGTGAATGTAACACCATAAATCCGTCAATAAATTGTTTGGGTAGTGCATGTCAGAGTGAATAAGATCTAGAGGTTGTTTGGTAGACAATATCAAAGAGTGAATGCTCAGCAGAAGAAAGCATGTTTATAGAAGCTCGAAACAGTTTTAAGACAATTAATAATTGTGCGTAAAACTTGATTTCCGGTGCTACGATGACTGAAGTTTTCTATGCTAAAAATCATTAGACTTCTGATATCAACCAACCACTAAAATGCTCAAATTCAGAATTATATCGTGTTATGATTGCTTTGTGGGATTTGACAACCTATTGCACTGGGATATGTAATCATTGTTGGACTTGTTTCCTTGTGAATATTTTCTATGAAAAAATTTATTACCACAATTCTAAGGTTTGGCTAAAATAGCATATAAATTTAGAGATACTTGAAGCTAATATTTTGATTTTTATGTTTAATATAAATTAATAGTTCTAGGGATCTTAAAGTTGATTTTTGCCAAAGTAGAATTATCAAAGTGATAATTTTAATTTTCAAAATAACTTTTGGTGGATATCAATAAAAATATCCCTATGTTCTATCTAAGTAGTTTAACCATAGTTGCATAGTTCGTAAATACTTTCTATTATAAACTCTAGTATGCAAAAGAAAACGTACTGTGTATCAATCAATTCTCTCCAACTCTTTCACTCCCCCCTTTTTTTTAATTTAGTCTTTACTTGATTTGATCCACTTTATAATTTTTTATGCCATATTCTTATATAATCTAGACATTAATTAATCCCTCTTATCAATGTTGGCAGAGATATGTCTCAAAAGATCCTAGTTTCAACTGGCTTCAAAGTCAAAAAATAATCGATTCCTTGCTCAATAATTTTACTGGGTGACGAATCCGATAGCTACAACTTGCACAAGTGTTTCCCGACGACTGAAGATACATGGCGGTCCAATTACTTTGATTATGATTGAAAAACGTCAATCATAGTCATACCAATTCAATTCCAGAGGTAGTTCAGTCTTATTCGAGATTGCAACAGCCAATAATACTATCAATCATGAAAAGTAAAAACAAAAATCTAGTAATCTATATACTTAATAAAGAATAAAGAATCACATTGAGAATTTAACCAAGAAAATATGTTTAGTGAAACTCTTCTTTCCTTAATTCATGTTATGATTGGATTGAATTTATTGATCCCTTATTAATCGTCCTATACTTGATAAATTTTGACGAAGACTTGGTATACAAAGCGCACACAAAAAAATTCAGACCATGATAAGTTATTTATATTCTATCTCTAGTTAGTTCCTCAGTTGCCATAACTTAATGCCTTTAATAGTGAGATTATTGTTATATGTATATATAAACACACACCAATGAGTAATGATAGATATTAAAAAAAAATCTACGTAACCTAAATCATGTATCCAAAATAACGTAATATTAATTTAAAGCTACCACAATATAATTGTAACTTTTACTTGACTATCATTCATAAAATGTACAAGTTTTTATTTAAATTTCAAATAAAAATTTGAGATGAAAAACGTTATTGTTCAATTATTATGAGCATCTTCAATAGTTTCAATATATATATATATATATATATATATATATATATATATATATAATAGAATATAAAATAAACTAATTTTAACTTATGAGTTATCGATACCCTTCTCTCAATTACACTATGAAAAAATAGAATTATATTTTATCTCAATAATATTTCTCTGTCCCTATCCTTTTGTGATAACTTCTTCTCATAAAAAGAATCAACTTTATAGACTCCACAACGTTAGCAACTTAATCAGTCGTATATGTGCACATAGGGGTGGAAATTTTTGACACGACCCACGAATACGACACGAACACGCTACACGATTAATAAATGGGTCGGATTAGTGTTGAAGGAATTCGACACGCCAACCCATTTAATGACACGAATAGTTAAATATATTTTATATATCTTTAATATGTAAATGCATTCAATGATATAAATTATTGCCTACTTACAATATATATATTATAAAACTGAAATTTTTATACTATAAAATAAATTAATTTGTAAAATAATAAATTATGATGATTTTAATAATATTTTATACTAACGATGGTTTATATTTTAAAAATAATTTTAATTGATTTAAATATAGAGAATATAATATATTATGTATAACTAAGTTAAACAATTAAGTAAATTATGCGAATTAAATATGACATGATTATGACACATGGGTAACACGTTTAATAATCAGGTGGGTTTGGATTTCATGTTTTGACACGAATAATTAAATGGGTCGATACGATACGACACGAATCTCACCCCTATGTGCACACCCCATTTGAAGAATTGGGAATTATTTGATGCAGTGGCGAATCATATATAAAATTGTAAAAACAACTTTGGAATGTCTTTTTGAGGCACACAGTAAATAACAGACTCTAAAGTTGTGAAAAGGTGGAATTGCCACGGGTGACATGATAATAATTATTCAGAATTCGATTCTAAATATGTGGACGATCTCGCTTCAAAAGAAAAAGAAAAGATTATGTTTCGATCACTAATGATCGTTTTGGGTACCAAGTCCTTTTAGTTGATTAATGATGCTTTGCATGCCACTTGTTTTGATTACAAGTGAAGAAGTAGAACCTGATCAAATAAAGTGGGATCAAATCTAGAATGTACATATTCCTATCGAGATTGCTTTAATCTTGAGATTGAAAAAAATCAAATATTGATAAGTTGCCTAAGATTGTTTCTTTGGGAAAAGTAATCAGAAGATTAATTAGTTTCAAAAGATGAGTGTTAAAAAGTTAAACGATTTCTTTGAATAATATATGAGGGGGAAATCCTAATCGCATTTATTCGGGTAATTATGAGCCATAAATCTATTAATTCAAAAGAAAAGAAAAAAAATCAGTGGAAATTAAGGACTCCTTGAATTATAATCTAAACTTATTAAAGTGTTCCCTAGGTTTTCGGGCAGAATGCTAGCTCTTTAAACGTGGAAAGTTAATTTGGTGCCCTCCTTACCTTACATACAAATTTTCTGATCTTATATTTAAATATCCTAGTCATGTAACTATTACAAAATCAGATTTTGTTGTTTGGATTTATTAAATGAGCCATTATCATGGCTGACCCACGTGCCCACATGCACATGTTTGGCTTCGCGCAGTTGAGTAGACAAATAGTATTTGGACCCTCCAATTGGAGGTTAGTTGACTAATTAAATCCTCTATTCAAAGTGGTGTTTTGATATTCAACAAAGCATTCCTGTCATAAAGAAAAAATAATGCTCGTGAAGTGATCTCTGTGGAATATTGGACGATCCATCTTTCATCAATTATTGGAGAGGGCTGCCATGTGCTCAACTTTTGAGAGAATTAATGGTAAATAGAATTCCGGAGAGGAGAATCGAGCGTATTTGGAATATGGGGAGTGGCCGTTTGTGGCGCATATATCTCTTTTTAAAATATCATTAATTTGTTGGTGTTTCAGATAAGAAGAATAAAAAAGCATCTAAGACACAAATAATACAAACACTTGAACTAATGCTTGTACGTATAATCTTTTATGATTGGCCGAGAAATGCTCCGCAGAGGAAAGAATTTGATGATTGTGGGCATGTCATGTTGACAGAGTTTGTTGGCCAAGCCAGATGCCACAATTTGCTCATCTGACGTGATCATTTCTATATAATGTAATGTATGATTTATTAGATTTGGTAACTTCTCTAGTTTTGGCTCAAATCTAGATAATAAACACTAAAAAATTGATTAAAATAGATAAGGTAAACATTTTGCATACTATGCTTTTATTAGATAGATGACTACCTATAAATGACACTTACCATACCTTGATATATGTTAGAGATATTTAGATATTCTTTTGAGAAGTTTTAAAACTGATAATTGTATTAAACTATTAGGAAAATTTCGAGAGGTTTATTGTTTAACAAATAAAATATCATGTAATGCGTGTCTAAATAGAATTCTTTTTCATTACCTGCGATGAATAGCGCTGATCGAAATTATGTACAACATCCCAGGAATTTGCCAATCTAACATAGATTCTCCGTTCCTATGTTTAATATCTTGGTAAGTTCTTCCTAGTACATAAGTTGACAATTTAAGATACATTATTGATTTAGATTTAATTCTAAACAAATATTCAATTTATAAGCGACCCTTACGTTCGTACGAAGTTTGGTATTTGTCTACATATTAATATCTCATACAATTTATAAGTTTTCTTTATTAAATTGTTATAAATTGTATTGATCATGTTAAAGTATTATCAATATTAACAAAAATAAGTTGATTAGAAATAAGTTGTATATTGCGATGCAATATCGTCGCTGAAGAGAATTTATAAAAAAAATTCTTCTACTTTTTTTTTTGTGACGAGATACTACGCCGAAATACAAATTTTATTACAAAAAGTGACCTTCAGCAATGAATTTTATTTCGTTGCAAAAAATTTGTTGCTAAAAACAATTTTTCCTGTGGTGTTACTGTTAACATGTGGCAACTTGGTCGAGATTGATGTTTCAAACTTTCAATTAATTACACCTTTATGTATGTTTGATAGGCGATATCCTGTAATATAATATAGTATTGTATTATATTATATTATATTATATAATATTAAAAATAGTGCTATGTCAAAATTATATTGTGGTTGATGTGTGTATGTATTCTATGAATTTTTATAATAAAGAGAAATTATTTTTTTCCAAAAAAGTTTACAAAAAATATTAAAAATATTTTTTTGTAAAATTAATTATTTATTAATTTTTCCAAATGTGTCGTCCAAGTGTTGCTGGACTGCCACTGATTTTTGGTTGTCTAAAAAGTTTCTAGCCCATCTACCGAGGCCACCAAGTTGGAAATGATCATTATGAGACGATCTATAAGATGGTATATGATTTTGATCGTCTCAAAATGTCATATTTAGCTGGAAAAGGCGACAAAAAGTCTGGCCACTACATGTGTTTACCTCTCCTATTGATAAACGACGACTCGGATGAAAACACTACCACCATCATGGCGTAGATGTGTTCATTCTGGTCATTTCAATACCCATGCCATGGTCGGAATCTCTTCGTCAATTGTTGATGGCGATGGCATCAATAGGGGTGTGCATATGATATGGTATGGTGTGCTATCGTCATATCATTCCCCTACCTTTCATAGGTCGGGTTTTAAATTTTTATACTATACCATACCATTCTTGAATACGTTACCACATCACATTCCCGCATGGTAGGGTAGGGGCGGGTATGATATGGTATTTTCACGTGTTTGACCAAATTGACTAAAATTTAGATAATGTTTACCATTTTTTTAGTGATTCTAAAGCTTTTTATAGCTCTTTTTTCCAAGATTTTGATACATTGAATTCTTATTTTGACATTGTTTAATATTTTGATTCATAAATTTTGTATTGAATAAAAAATTAAGTAATTACATATCCTTAACAATACAAATAATAAAGTCAATATGTATTCTATAACAACACAAATAATCTAGTAACAACACAAAAATATCCAGTAACCACATATTCTATAACAATACAAATACTTAAGCAATTAAATATCTATAACAACACAAATAATAAGTAACTTCATATCCAAATCCTTCCACAAAGTTTCAACATTTAAGTTAAACCTTTAAGTCTTACGAAGTTTCAACTTCCAATATAGTACAAATTTAAAAAAAGAAAAGATAGAAATTATAATTCACTTAGAAAAATAATAAATATATTAAAAATTAAATAAAATGACAAAAGAAAGTTAGAATTGATGAAATTACCTCAAACTTTCCATTACTAACTTTTTCATTATATACTCTATTAAGGTATATAACACTCACACATACATATTATACATAACCAATTATATCATTACATGTGATATAATTTTTAATTGTTGCAAAGAGGTATGGTATGATATTTTCGGGTTTTTATAAAAAATACCCTCCACCATATCATACCATAGGGGGTTTTCAAAATTTTTACCATACCAAACCCTATTCTTTTGTTATACCCTACCATACCTCCAACATACCATGGCGGGTATGTCGGGTTCGGACGGGTGGGGGTATACCATGCACACCCCTAGGCACCAATGGCTGTCATCAACTCGAGCAACATATTCAATTTTTTCAAATTTTATTATAAATATAGTTAAATAATTTTAATAAAATTAAATAATAACAATTATTATTAATTAATTAAGATAATTACAAAATTTTTGAATTAATACTATATAGTGTAATCGAATGTTAACTATAAACAAAGCATAATTTAATACCATGTGTGTGCTTATGGGAGTTATACTTTATATTGTTTAATAACCTTAATGAGGTGAGTAATAGACACTTGATCGAAAAGCTTATAGTAAATTTAATAACCTTAAATGTCAGAACTTATTCTCCTTAAATTAAAACCCATTTTCAACATCGTCACCAGGCTATATTAAGATGAAAAACTTTCTCTGTTCTTGTAAGAAAATGGAGCATTTTCGTAGATATTCATCTTCCAAAATCCCCAGTTTAAACAAATCTTTTCAGGGTTTAATTGGTTCATGTAGCTTGCATGCATCGTTTTTAAAAGTGAATCCTTTCTATATTGAGCTATCTTATTACCTAACAATCTCTTTAGTTGGATATTTGACATTGAGAGTCTCAAACCCAAGAACTCTCCCCTTTTATAGGCCTGAAAACCTTGATATCTACTTCACAGCTGTGTCTGCATCGACGAATTCGAGCATGGCAACCGTCGAAATGGAAGTTTTCTCCAACTTCCAACTCCTTGTTATAACAATTTTGATGGTGATAGGTGGGGACGTTTTCATGTCCTGGTTTGGCCTTCATGTAAGATCCAAGTCTCCCAAGCTTCTTCAATCTGTTGTCAATAGAGTCGATTCAGGTGGTAACAATAGTGACCAGATTGAACTGGGATTGGTCTCTTCTTCATCTTTGGGGAGAGACACCCCCGATAGGGTCGACACTTGCCTAAAAAATGATCATCAAGAGTCCTCAGGCGATGATCATTTGAAGCATAATTCTGTCCGATTTTTGTGGTATGTAGTATCAGCTTATCTTCTAGTCGTTCATATTGTTGGGACTTGTTTAGTGTTCTTGTATGTAAGCCTCATCCCTAGTGCAAGAGATGTACTGAAAACCAAGGGTTTACAAACACTTACGTTTTCCTTATTCACAGTTGTTTCAACTTTCGCAAACAATGGTTTCATCCCAACAAACGAGAACATGATAGTTTTTAAGAAGAACTCGGGTCTCTTGTTGCTTTTAATCCCACAAGTTCTACTCGGCAAAACATTGTATCCAGCGTGCCTGCTACTTGTCATCTGGGTTATGAATAAAATCACAGAAAGAGTGGAATTCGAATACATGATAAAGAATTCCAGAGAGTTTGGGTATCGTCATTTGTTCTCGGGTATTCGGTCGTCTTTTCTAGTTGGCACTGTGTTTGTGTTCATATGTGTACAGTTTGTACTCTTCTGTGCCTTGGAATGGAAATCAGAAGCCACGGACGGTCTAAATCTATACCAGAAAATCGTTGCTATAATATTTGAAGTCGTTAATTCAAGGTATACTGGTGAAACTGTGTTTGATCTCTCCATAATTTCTCCAGCAATTTTGGTGCTTATTGTTGTCATGATGTAAGTACTTCCCTCTCACACTCTTTGTTTGACATTTGTGTAATATTATTAGTTTTCATGAGGCCCTTGCCTCTGGTATATAATTGGATTCCATTTAATGGAATGGATCACAGCAATCGGGCAAAACCTACATATAACTAAAATCAATATTCGTTAAAGTCCAGAGTGACGAGCCAGAAAAGTAAATCAATGGGGGCAATTTCGAATGTAATAAAAATATAATATATAATAAACGGTCTTTCTTTAATATATCATTATATGTTAAAAATATATAATAATAACAATTTGATAATTAGTAAAAAAGTAATTAAGATTACATATTATTTTAACAGTCGTATCTTTTTATAATTACCTTTTAGTCTTAAGAATATAATACTAAAATATCTGTCTCATACTTAATTTCAATTGATATTAAACTTGGTATTCAATTAAAAAATAATATTTTTTTAAAGTATTATGTTAAAAACAAATAGTTCATTGCAAGTTAATTAATTTCATATATTAAAAATATTTATAGTTTAATTAAAAATAAATATAAAATATATAAAGGAAGAAGAGTTCTAATAAATATAAGTCGGTAGACCTTATTAATAATTTTGATAATGTGGTTTTCTATTTTAAATAATGCGTTTGTTAGGTGAAAGGTTATCATATACCGTAAAAAGGGATTTGACAGATATATTCATAAGTTTTGGGGGTCACTTGAAATTAATAAAGTTAAGATGGACCTCAAAACTTTTCTTTAAAAAAAAAGCCCCTGCGTTAAACAGTTTTTTAGCTTTAAAAGTTATAAATAATTAGGAATGATTATATTATAATATTAAGTCAATGATTTTATGGATCTAAAGTTAAAGACTTTTTATTTATTTTTTCCTCCAAAGGACATAAAAATTCCTCTCCTTCAATCTCAAGTAAACATTTCATATATTCTCTGATTAAAACCTAATTTGTTAAGGCATTCTCACCGCATATTTATTATTGAAAAAATACTTTTTTTTTCTTTTACTACTTTTTCAGGTATCTGCCACCCTATACAACATTTTTTCCTAGAAGATATGGTGAAAGGGAATATTCAAGAAATTTTAAAGTCAAGGAAAATGAAAAGAAGAGTTTTGTGGAGTATCTGATATTCTCACAACTTTCTTATTTGGTCTTCGCTATCATCCTAGTCTGCATCACAGAGATAGAAAATCTGAAGGAAGACCCCCTCAACTTCAATGTGCTTAACATCACCATAGAGGTTATAAGGTGAGATTATAAAATTTTATTTCTTTTTCTATCCTTATTTTTTGTTCGTAGAAAAATCAATTGGCAGAAATAGTAAGACATAAATGACATATATGCATATACAATCATGATCTCTCTTTATCTCTTTATTTTTTAGAGTGATACTATTTGCCTCCCACCATTTATCTAAATATACTCCACTTTATAATTTTTTTATAATTACAAATTTATCCTTGTATCAAAACTATTTTTTTACGCCCTACACATGAAACCCTAATCCTTGAAGGAATATGGGTGGTTTCTTTCTTTTCTTTTCTTTTTTTTTTCTTAAATAAAACATCAAATTCAAAGATTAAAAAAATGCTTTAAAAAATAGAATCAAAGATCAAAAATCTTAATATAAATAATAAATTAGAAAAAGATTATGAAAAAATTTTTAATTCATCATCAGATTCGATTGATTTACATAAAAAATCGACATCATTCTTGCGAATCAAAATATTGCCACTGTGAAAGCTTGCCTCCATATTAATCATCTGACCCTTAGTAAAAAGGGAAAAAAATGACTAGAAGAGATGGAACAAGAATAAAGGGAAAAAAAGTACTTTGCTTTCAAACAAGATTTTGAAATTGACAGAAAAAAATTTCATAATGATCAATATCTTTATTTGTCTACTTATTCTCTATTTGTTTATCTTTTGCAGAAAAATTATATATATTTTAGGAAGAATATAGGGTGAGGGGTGTTTATATTTTGAAAGAAAAATAAAATAAGGTTATTTGTGAAATTCAAAGGGTTTTACAAGAAAAAAAGTCAGATAAATTTGAAAAACAATCCAAATTTAAGTGTGAATAGAAAATGACCCTAACACTGAAAATTTGCTGCCATGACCCTGTTTGACGTAAAAAATGTTCCATAATGTCTGACAAGTGTATTTGACAGTGTCCAATAATCTGACAATGAGTGTCGAATGTCAAATAGGTGTATGATATGGAAAATTTTTGAAATTGGTCCATTTATTAAGACGACCCTTAAATAAGGTCATTTTTCAAAACTTTCCAAAAAGTTATTTTAAATGGAGTTAAATTATAAATAAGGTTTATTTACTCTATTTTTTATTTATTTTCACGTGTTTTTACATGATTTATTACATGACATTAAAGAAATGATCTATTTCAAATTATATAGTATGAAATCGGCCATTATATTACGTGACTCTAACGTAGATGGAAAGAGCTATCTCATTTTGGATTAGTTTCTAGAGATCAAAATTAGCTAAACTTGTACTCTTTGTACCTTGAAAAGTTGTGATCAAAAGATGGAAAAAAAAGATTATCTCTTAACGTGAAAGGTTCCAAATTATTAGACTTTGCACACAAGTTGAAGTATACAACTTCTTGTATACTTCAACTTCTTTGCAAAGTCTAATAATTTGAATCAATATGGCTCAATTAGTTTGGTGGTTACCCTGATTCTATCAATGTTTTCGACCTTCTTGTTTTATTAATATTTAGTTTATCTTATACAGTTTATTAGAATATTTAATATTAGGTAATTTGAAGAGAGGGACACACGAAGACATGAACATAAGTAGGTATCAAATGGGTACATATTCTTTTAACAAGTTTGTTGGCAGCTGGCTACTTGCTAATCAAATTAAATTCTTTCAGAAAAAGAATTAGCGAATATTATTAGTGTATGTATAGCCTTAAACCCTAGATCAAAGATTAATTAATTAGTAAAATCCGCTATTGAGGTGTCAAATAGAGAAGAAAAATAAAGAAAAAAATAAAATGCAATTGAATATAAGAAAATTAATGTGTGTTCCCCAGAGTTTTCAAATTTCATTGCTACCGAATATAATTTTCAGAAACTACTACAATCCCTCTTCATATATAGTTTTTACAACCACATGCAGAGTTTATGCAAAATATTAAATAATCCTCCTATAAAAATTGGAAAGAAAACCTTTGAAAAAATTACGGATGGCAGAATCTTAATGGGTGACAATGAAATTTAAGAAGTTATCAGAGAATCTATTGAATTGGGTGAAGTTCCAGAAACGCTAAGGCTTAGCTTTATTTTATTTTATTTTCTCTTTAACAAAGTATAAGTTGAAGTTCAACATGGAGAAATCAATATTTCTAAAAACTTCAAGCCATGATCAATTTGATCATCAATTGACAGCCGAATGATAAGATCGATTAGTTTCATAAAATGATACACAATTGGCTTCACCTTACTACTTTTTAATTTTTTTAATGTTATTTCAAATTAAAATTGATGTATCCAAAGTTTGGTTCATATATATATTTTCTAAACCAAAGTTATCACTTGTAGTGCATATGGGAATGTTGGGTTCACAACTGGGTATCGTTGTAAACGGCAATTGAAAGCTGAGAACTTCTGCAAGGACAAATGGTATGGGTTCGTTGGAAGATGGAGTAACAAAGGAAAATTCGTTCTCATCCTAGTAATGCTCTTTGGGAAGCTACAGAAATACAACATCAAAGGTGGCAAAGCTTGGAAACTACAATAACATTGCTTTGTAAATTTTTGGGCTTGCTTATGTACATATTTAAGTGGGATTGCAATAAATTTAGCAGTGAATATTTATAATTCAAAAAGGGAATTATCGCTTTAATTTGCTAGTCATGATTAAATAATGAATGTAGTTTAATTAATAGTAATTTTTCTTAATCAAATTCTGTGGTATGCATGTAAATTCTTTTCGATTATATCCTGTCCTAAGTAGAGCATCTTCTAATACTAATAAAATCTTTTAGAAAAGAACCTGGTCTCAGCCTCCCTATTAAAATATAGATTGTTAGACTCCGACCTATCTAATAGGTTTCTAGATGTAATCATTTATAATTTTATCGAACAATTGAGGCGTAACTCTTATCGATCTCACTGTTATATTAAATGATTGCCGATTATTATATTTAAAAAATAGATATAACAAATAATTAATTTTAAGTTTGTCGTGAAAATCAGAATCAAATAACAAAATAATAAAATATTATTAAATTTGTTATTTTTTTTAAAGATTAAACTAATTTTTTAATTAATTTTTTAAATAATATAGAGAGGATTCGAACGTGTTATTGTTTGGTTACAACTACCTTAATAAGTTTATCATTTTTTTTTAAATTTAAGTTTATAAATATAAGTTTAACATTAAATATCTAATTCTCTAATAAATATAAGGATGCAAACAAAGAGAATCAGAGCATGGAGGGGTCACGTGAAAGAAACTTTGTTGCATTCTCTAGCTCTTG
Organism: Boswellia sacra; assembly: GCA_013180625.2. Lineage (NCBI taxonomy): Eukaryota > Viridiplantae > Streptophyta > Magnoliopsida > Sapindales > Burseraceae > Boswellia > Boswellia sacra. Next base: position 37,558 of record SNVD02012869.1, read on the forward strand.
TTAGTCAGCTTCGATGCAAATTTCTTCGAGCCAAAGGGCTTTTATTTATAGCCGAGCACCGTCCCTTTTTTCCAATAAGAATTAAACAAACAAACAAATGCTTGTCAGTCAAATCTGTCATCCACGCACAAACAGAGTGTGAGACAAGTGGCAAAAGTGGGAGGTAGCCACACATGCACAACAGAGTTTTAACTATAATACGCTTTAACATATCCTCCATGTGGAAATGTGCATGCTAGTGTCTTATAGTTATATACATATAAATAGCTTGATCAAAGGATAAAATGGACATAATAAGTGTTTTTCTTGCAGAAATCATAAAAATATATTATCAATAGACAATAGGTAACAATTACCCGGGATATTAATGATGTACACTGTAATCCGATTCAAACGAATGACTATAATACGGCTAGAGTGGGATTGTACAAATTTAGTTATTACAATTTTTAAAGGAATGTAATATATAACCTTAATTAAACTACAAATTAATTAGTTCCTTAAAACGATCTTCGTTGAACTAGATAAAGAACGTTCTAACAGTAACCACGGAATGATCGCTTTAAATTCAAACTCATCCTCTGGCTGCCCAGCTTTTATTATTATATATGTTAATTTTGTCCCATCTAAGCGGCCGCTACCTCCATCGAAAATAATAAAATACATTTGTACAACATTCCGCGAAGTTTCCTTAGTCGGTTGCTCTCATTTGTAATTCAATTATTTATGCCAATTATTCTAATTTTTTTAAGCTAAAAACATGACTGATTATTAGTATTATATATACATGCATATGCTTGTGGGCAGGCCGATCATGTCACCTTTATATATATATATATAACAAAATTGCTTGGCCCCTTAATTACCTGTCAAAACATTATAGCTTGGCTTGAATTTTTCTATAAATAAACGAAAAAGTGAAAAAGAAAACCTAATTATTGGTTCATAGTGTCTCTATACGCCACATTAAAATATATGAATTATTGATGATCATGCGTACTTATTATATACATTTCCCAAAGTTGTTTCAAGGAATAAGCATAACCTCCGCCACTCAACGCCAATCATAGCACTGAATTAACATGATTGATATATATTTTTCTCATCAATTTAATGTCAAAGGAGATGGCATGTATATCTATAAATATATTTGAGGTCAGTCAATCAAATCGATAATATAATCATATTTCTAATCTCGAACAAAGACTTAATTAATTATATATACCCCTAGGACAATTATAATTCTTACACTATTAACCTAATTAATGATTTTTTAATTCTAAAGATTAATAATTGTATTAGTTAGATCTCTTGCAAGAAAGGGTATATATATATATACACACACACACACAAACGAATCATTTACTTTCACCAACTTTGAAAAGGAATAAATCTTAGTTGACTGTGTATATGGAAATAACAGGGCAAGCACGTTAATCATTGAATTACATCTAATAGTTATCATAGTTAATTTAATTAATCACATTAAATTAAGAAAGTAACATTTATTTAAATATATAGGTTTACATTTGTCGTTGGAAATAACAACTTATGTATATCCATCAAGAGCACAGCCTGTCAAATGTGATGTGAATCATTAAATTTTAGTAAATTAATATATATTAATCGAAGAGATGGAAAGAAAAAGAAAAGCGGTGTGAAAGGAAAAATTGGAGGTAACTGAAGAGATGGGGAAAGTTTTTCATTTGTCTGATTAGACGATGGAATTATAAAAGAAAATGAAAACTTTATAAATCAATCAACTTAATATTAAATATTATTATTCATAACTCAAAAGTTTAATTTTAGTTATCTTTTATAAACTAATTAAGGTAATAATATGACTATTTAAATATCAAATTAAAATAAACATTTTCTTTTTTCTTTATAGATTAATAATATAATATAAAAAAAAAAAAGAAATACCTCCAGTTTTCAGCCACCGTTGGATGGCACATTTATACTCACTGCTAGTATCAGAGGAGTTGCCTGATGGTGATCTAAGAATCCTTCGAACTCTACTTGACATAGGATTCACTCGTTGGCAACAAATGGCCGAAACTTATTTGGGAACCGTGCCAGATCTGGCATTTAAGGTGGAAGATGCATCCAACGGAGATAAAGACACAATGACTGACATGCGGTTGCTCAAATGGTCGCTGAACGGAAACAAGAAACTCAAATTTTTTACAAATTTATTTAAATATATATATATATATAATTATAAAATATTTATGATTATTCATAATTAGTTTCCAAGTTATTTAATAAAAATTTTTATTAAAGGTTGTTTTAGAACCTATGAAAAATATATGGGGCTAATTTAGTAATTTAATACATATTATCCTTAGGAAACCAACTTCCCTCCGCATGCTGAGAGGAAGCTTAGTTAGCAAGTTATAGAAAAAAGATTGTTGAAAATCCTTTTTCCATCCATTTTTGCTAAAACCAAACAAAAGAAACTGGATTCGTAAACAATTCATTTTCCATTTCCTTTGACTACTATACTCAACCTAAGAGGTATATCTTATATATATATAATTATAAATTGGGGAATTCTACTATCAACACTAGCAGAGACACATTTTTATTCATTTTTCACTCTTCTTGCGTTTATTTTGTTCATAAAACCTTAATAATTAATAATTGATTAATACGGTTCATTTTGTCATTGGACAATCTCAATGTATATAAAAGAAGTGGAGAAAGCGAACAAGCCAAGTGTTAAAAATAGTGTTGATAACATTTTTCTTTTTATAAATAAATTAGGATATAAATTTATACTATAAAACTTTTGTTATCAAATAATTCACAAGGATTATGACGTATCATCAGTAATAAACATTAAAAGTATTACTTGATATAAAAGCTATGAGTTATTAATTAATTTAAAAATAGTTTTAACTTACGTTATCAATACATTCACTTGACAATCATTGATTGAATACACATAATTTATGATATAAAATTAGAGATAAAATTTGAAATAAGTATCATTACTGAATCCTCTAAAACTTATTTTAGTAATATTTTTAATAATTTTTAAATAATAATTTATTTTTTTTTCTTAAAAACAATCACATAAATTTTATAATAGAGCTGCATAAATTTCTGGTGATAAGCACTTTAAGATTACCTTAACTAATTATCTTTTTAATTATAATTTAGTACTTTAATGATCATTGTGTTGTATGATTGCAAACGAAAAATTAATAACGTAGTCGCAGGCATGAAACTATAATTCAACTTACACACGGCCCTTCACTGTACAATCTTCAGGTGGTTAAAAATCGTCTTTAAAAGCCCACCTCAGTTGGCAACTTTCCCACGTCTTCGTCTAATTCTTTTTGGGGAATGTTTCCATTTTTAAAGATGAGAAATAATTTTAGTTGTTTTTCGAAGAAAATTCAGCATTTCTGTAAATGCTCATGTGCCAAAATTCTCCGTTTTAACCTATGTTCTTGGGCTATAATTTGCTCATGTCTTCGTGCCCTGGTTCTCAAAGTGGATTCCTTCTGGATTCAGCTATGTTATTTTTTATTCATGTCCTTAGCAGGATACTTGGCTTTGAGATTCTCAAAGCCAAGAACGGCTCCCTCATTTAGGCCAAAGAACTTCGATTTATTCTTCACTTCTGTGTCTGCATTGACAAATTCTAGCATGTCAACCGTTGAAATGGAGGTTTTTTCTAACTTTCAACTCATTGTTTTAATCGTTTTGATGTTGGTAGGTGGGGAGGTTTTCGTTTCCTGGCTTGGCCTTCATGTAAGATCCAAACTCCCCAGAAAACAATTCATTGTAAGCAGAGTCGCTTCAGACTACAACGTTAACAATAATGTCGACCTTACCTCTTTACACGCTTCAATTGTTCTCGACCAAATTGAACTGGGTTCAGTCTCTCATTCATCTACACACATCCAAAATCCAAATTCTACCAGCCCAGAAAATAATTCCGAGTCTTCAATTAGTGACAACAGCTCCATCAAATGTTTGTCTTATGTGGTATTAGGTTATCTTTTAGTGGTTCATGTAAGTGGAACAAGTCTGGTATTATTGTACATGAGCCTTTTTTCAAGTGCAAAACAAGTTCTAAAGAACAAAGGACTTCATATACTAACATTTTCCGTGTTCCTAATAGTTTCTACTTTCTCAAACTCCGGCTTTGTTCCCACTAATGAGGGCATGGTGGTTTTTAAGGAGAATTCAGGTCTTCTGTGGATTCTAATCCCACAAGTCCTCTTTGGCAACACATTGTTCCCAACTTACCTGCGACTTCTCATCTGGGTTTTGAAGAAAATCACAAAGCGAGTGAAGTTTGAGCACATTTTGAAGAATTACAGAGAGTTGGACTATTACCATTTGCTCTCTGCTACTCATTCTTCGCTTTTAGCTGTTACCGCTTTTGGGTTCATATCTGTCCAGTTTGTGCTGTTTTGTTCCCTGGAATGGAGTTCAGAAGCGATGGATGGAATGAATTTCTACCAGAGACTCGTTGCCTCGCTATTTCAAGTCGTTAATTCCAGGCATACTGGCTTATCTGTATTTGATCTCTCTATAATATCTCCAGCAATTATGGTGCTCTTCGCTGTTATGATGTAAGTTAATTTTCGTCTCTCAATCTTAATTTTTTTGGTATATGTTTTTTATAATCTTAAATTAATATTAATTAATTTGTGAACTGCTGAGTACAGTTGAATTGTACATGAATACTTTTGATCGCCTTTTCTAAGTGTGTGTGTATATATATATACGCACAAGTTTAATTTCTTTTCAAAAATTAATAATTTTAAAATAAATCGATCCAATTTTATAAGGTTTTGGTACAATAGCATTTCTTGCTAAAGTAAGTTATATAGAAAGAGCAATGTTATATCTATAGTTAAATTGTAGAACCAACTCTTTATAATCTGAGTTGAAAAAATTCAGGAAAAGAGTAAAAAATAAAAATGAATAAAGAAAATTATAAAGTATGATATGATAATCATATAACATTTTGCTAACTTAGGTTGTACAAAGAATTGGTTGTAAATGAATTATAGGTATAATATTATTCATAAAGAAAATTAGGGACTATATCTGACACGTTAACACAATCTTTAAATGACAGGACACGAGAAGGTTATCTTATATTAATTATCAATTTTTTATACATAACAAATGAATTATATATTGAATAAATATAACGTGCTCTTTTGGGATACATTATTTTTTTCAGTAAATTAACTTGATTAAATTTCTTTTGATCATGAATCTTTGGTATAGAAGATTTAACTTTAGTACTTGACTGTATATTCGACACATACACCTTAAAGGAACCGAATGTAATATAAAATCTGAATAATGAAAATATTATTATCTTTTTCCATATTTTAATGTGAATTATCAATAAGTTAAATTAGAATCTGTTGCCTCATTTGTGGGTTTTGGCGATTTAGTAGGACCACATGTGAAGCGTAGAACTTGGTACATGTATTTATCGAGTCAACTAAACAACGATAATATTTATATATTTACTTCATATCTCCAATTCTCCACCACTAATTCCTCAACATCTCTCTATTCTATTACTCTGTTTGTGTTTTCAAAGTCATCCTTGATGGCTTGGAAATTTGTGACTACGTGAATCAATGAAATACCTTGCCAACTCTAGATCCGCAGAATATATATATACAAATAAAAAATATTATTTTGACGTAAGATTAGATATAAAATTAGACATAATCTTTTAGTCATTAATCTATAAAATTTAATGATTGAGATAGTTGATGAGTTGTCAGTATTAAATGTATTTTGTTAACTTTCAATCCTAATTATTAGATTTTGTGAGTTCAATGGTTAAATAATTATGTAAAAAATTTATGTTAAAATATTCTTATATTCTTTTCTGATGTTGAAAAACTAGAACGTATGCTTTCAAAACTGTAACCCTACACTAGATTTACATTAATTGTAAAAACAATTTTAAGAAAAATTAGGACGTAACTTAAAGTAAGTTTTACAACATATATATTTAGATCACATCAATTGAAAATAATATTTAATAATAATTAAAACTCATTATCTTCCCCGTTTGTTGATCAGGTATCTCCCACCCTATACATCATTTCTACCCAGAAGATATCGCAAAGGGGAATCAAGAGATTGCAAAATCAAGGAAAATGATAAGAAGAGTTTTTTGGAGTGTTTGATATTCTCGCAACTTTCATATCTAGTCATGGCCATTATCCTAGTCTGCATAACAGAGAGAGAAAAATTAAAAGAAGACCCTCTCAACTTCAACGTTCTTAACATCACCGTTGAAGTGATAAGGTAACATTTTGTCATGAGTTTTGTTCATTTTTTACTGTTATTAAAACGCAATATATTAGTTAAGCTACTTGATTATTGTCATACGTTAATAAAAGATGATTGCAGGTTGCTGATATATACAAGCTAAATTAAGTTAATCTGATCAAATTCTAAATTAAATTTAATTTGTTACTTGCAGTGCGTATGGGAATGTCGGGTTCACAACAGGATACAGTTGCAAAAGGCAATTAAAGTCTGATATCTCATGCAAGGACGCTTCGTATGGATTTGTTGGAAGATGGAGTGACGGAGGAAAATTGATTCTCATCCTAGTCATGTTTCTTGGAAGACTAAAGAAATTTAACATGAAAGGTGGTAAAGCTTGGAAGCTAGAATAATAACGGTTACTTTTAAGTAAAACCTAATTTGTGCAAGTTAAATAGTAGACCCAAAAAGGTGTAAATGCAAAATTGCAGAATTTGGAGAAGGAGAACGAGAGAGGTAGCAACTTGTATTGCTTGTATTATTACTTCACAAGGCGTGTATTTGGATGAAACAAAGGCCATTTATTTATCAGTAATGCTAGGCTTATAACCCAAAGTCTATAACCTGATGTGATAACCTAAGTGGTAAAATCATATTGGAGATATAACTTTTCTCATTCATTTTTATTTTTTATCCTCTAGTGAATTTTTGTCATGTTGGTTCCTATATCATGTTATAATTATACACTTTTGGTTATATTTGAGTAGTAAGTCTAGCACTAAAAAATAGTGATATAAACAGTATTGCTAGACTTGCAACTTATATATAATCCAAACTCTACTATCTGATGTGCCAATCTACGTAGAAAAATCCTATTAAAGATGTAACTTCTCTAATTTTTTTTCACCTCTAATGAATTTTTGTTGTATTGACTATCACATCAGGTTGTAAAGTTTGGATTGTATATAGTTTGTAAGTCTATCACGGCTGTCTTTTTAGAATTGTTATATTTATATGCGTACGGACCCTCCCCTACCTATCATGTCTAATAGGGAATTAAGAACGTCGTAATTTTTTTAAACAGAGAATAAAGAGAGATTTAATGTGAAGAGGGACTTATAAAAACGGACAAAAGGCTGGTTTATATACTAAGGATAGTCGACGGTCCTACGATTGTTAAGGTTTGTAGACAGTACTATACAAAGTGGAGAGCTGGCTGCTGTCCTGGACGAGTTTTATGAAAAACAAGGGTCTTTTATTTGCCCCTTGGCTTATTGATCCCATAAGCTCTGAACAAGCAATGGGTATGTGACCATCTCATCTCTTCAACAAGTACATTTAAACACATGAAAATTTGCATAGGGAGATGAACATGCAGTAGATTTCTGGAATTTGAGGGATGGTGGTGAGGTTTTAGAGATGGTGGACGGTAAAAAAAGTTCAATTTCTTTAATATTTTTTTCCCCATTTGAGTAGAGGGTGGGGGATCTTTGGCTCATAGATGGGGAATGCATAGTAACGCTAAATTCCTTATTTATGTCCCCAGCAGGATTCTCGGCTTTGAAAATTCAAAGCCAAGAAAATTGGCCCCCTCCTTTAGGCCCAAGAACTTTGAGACTTTTCATGAGCTGCAACTCTTAATTAGGTGGCAGTTTTCGTATCCTGCCTTGGCCTTCATCATATAAGACTCAATTTTCCTGTAAAACAATTCATGTGAATTTAGTGGGAGCCTAATTAAAAGTCTAAGAAAAAAACTTATCAACATAATTAGGAAATATATATATCAAATACTTGAAAATCGAAATTGGTATCAACTTTGTTATATTTGTAATATAAATAATAAAAATACATACAACCAGTGGCAGTTATATATATATATATATATATATATAGAGCTCCTACCCGGACTCCGTATTTTAAGAAAAATACAGACTTTCTTATCTGACTGTTGAAACAATCATTAGGCATTTATTGATTCCTGAAAGAACAGGCAACTCAATTAAAGCTTCAGCTTTTAATGCGTGCAGTCGACACTCTTCAAATTTTCTAATATTTTATCATATTAAAATCTTTTAGGAAACATGAGTGCTGACAGAACAATAAAATGCTCCCTAAAGAGTTTAATAAAAAACTATTTTTGTAAATTAATATATGAAATAATATCATTAATTACTCCTATCTCTAGGTTTAATAATATATTATGAATAAAGACTTTTTACACTTTTACCGAAGTCCCGTTCCATATTTTTTAAAATCTATAACAGATTAACTTCTATTAGCTCAACCGTTTGAAGAATGTAAAAAAGTTGAACTTCGAGGTGTAAGCTGGTCATTTCACACAACACATTCAGCACTTTATAATGAAGTGAAAAAAAATGGAAAATGCCGAAAAGACCCACTTTCACTTCTGCTCTGAAACCGTATAGCAGCCTGGCGAGGCTGCAGTCCATGGTCTTTTTCTAGCTGCAACTTCTTCCTCAGATCAAGCTTGTTAGTAACCTGATTTGATCATCACTAAACCTCTTTTGTTCTTGATCTTGTTGTTCTTCTTCTTGGGAGACTAAGGCATCTGGGTGTAGCCTAATATCTCGAAAAGGATGGGCTTGAGCTCGACACTGGTGGCGTAGATGGTAGCATTGTGGACAACAGGGCCACGACCGATGATGCAAAGTCTGGTTTGAGGGTGTCATCCATGGTAGCGTTGGTGATCGAAGTGGAAAAAATAGAAGCAGCGACGGCAGCAGAGGTTGTTCCAACTGTAATTACTTTTACTTAGGGTTTAATTGTTTTGGGATTTTTAATTCGGTTAATATATTGTTAAAATTTTAATTGGTTTAATTGTTTAGTTATAGTATTATGCTACTTGTTTAAGGATAATGTTTCGATGAAACGATGACTCTGTTTGAAGTCGAGCCTTGGAGACTGCCTAGATGTGATGTAATACAGAGGACCAACACTATGGTTAAAGTTAAGCAAAAAGTAAGTTCCATGAAAAAGGATCTTCTTTTGAAGCTATTTTAATGCTTAATTATTTTTTGTCCCGTTCCGTTCTATTGCTCCTATACAAAACGGGGCAGGGTAAAAAATATTTAAGCGTATTCAGACCCGTCTCATTCTTAAATATTTATATTTTTATAATTAATAAAATTTATATATTTTATAATTTCATCATTTTATAATATTTACATATTTATAAATAGTTTCATTCTCAATTTTTATTATATTATTTATAATTATAATTATTTTTTAATAATAATAAAAACAATATATCTTCAAACTAAAATTAAAATGATTGTGTATTATCATTTGATTTTATTAGTAATATGTTACATACTCTATTAGAAATAATGTTAAAAATGTATTATTGGTTGTAAACTAATTAATTGATAAATTTTTAAATAGTTGATAATACAATTAAATAAATTTTTAATAACATGTTGATTTAATTTCAATATAATAATAGTAATAATATGATTAGCATATTCATGTACCAATTGGTTAATATTATAAATATTTATAAAACATTAATAATTTAATTAATTAATTAATTTAAATTACGATAAATCATATATTTAAGGTTATAAGATTATTTTTATTATTTTTCTATTTACATATTTAGAAAATAATATATTGATTTTATTAAAGGTATACGTTTTGAAAATAATCTTGTTAATATTATAATAATTTAATTAGTATTTAATAATATATATCGAGATTGTAATATTGTATATATTATATAACTTTAATTATTATAAAATACAAATATTTAATTATCATTAATTACTATTTGATTTTATTAGTAATAATGTTATATATTCTATTAGAAATAATATTAAAAGTGTATTATTGATTGTAAACTAGTTAACTGACAATTTTTTAAATAGTTGATAATACAATTAAATAATTTTTCAATAGCATGTTGATTTAATTTCAGTATAATAATAGTAATAATATGATTGACATATATCAATTAATTAACATTATATATTTATAAGATATTAATAATTTAATTAATTAATTTAAATTACGATAAATCATATATTTAAGGTTATAAGATTATTTTTATCATATTTCTATTTATATATATAGAAAATAATATATTGATTATATTAAATGTATACATTTTGAAAATAATATTGTTAATATTACAATAATTTAATTAGTGCTTATTAATCTATATCAAGATTATATATATTACACAAATTTAGTTAATATAAAATACAAATATTTAATTACCATTTAATTTTATTAATAATAATGTTACATACTCTATTAAAAATAGCGTTAAAAGTGTATTATTGCTTGTAAATTAGTTAATTGACAATTTTTCAAATAGTTGATAATACAATTAAATAATTTTTCAATAGCATGTTGATTTAATTTCAATATAATAATAGTAATAATATGATTGACATATAGCAATTAACTAACATTATATATATTTATGAAATATTAATAATTTAATTAATTAATTTAAATTATGATAAATCATATATTTAATGTTATAAGATTATTTTTATCATATTTCTAGTTACACATTTAGAAAATACTATATTGATTATATTAAAAGTATAGATTTTGAAAATAATATTTTAATATTGTAATAATTTAATTAGTACTTAATAATCTATATCAAGATCGTATATATTATACAAATTTAATTATCATAATATATAAATATTTTATTTTGTCATTGTAACATGACTAAATTAATGTTAATATACTAAAAGATGTTAATTATTAATTAAAATGTAACTTTTATTAAAGCATTTGTATTATTTGTAAAATTATTAAGAATTCATATATATGAAAAATTTAACAAATATAACCTACAAAATTACTTGACAATTCTAACAGTTTAAAAGTTTGCAAAAATATCTCCATACCTTGCGGGGCGAAGAGGGTCAATGGGTCTAAGAGGAGCCGAACCCGCCCCGGTTTTGCGGGATACACCAGGGCCCCGAACTCGATGGGGCAAATTGTCAAGCCTAGTGCAGAAACTGATGTTACTATGAGAAATGTTTGACTGTGAGATAGTTATGCCTTTCAACTTCTTCTTTTTATAGTTGTTAATTGAAAATGTCCCAAGCTACGCTTGTCTTTATTGTGAAGTTTACATTGGTTTTACACTAAAAGTTAGTAGTTATATTATACACTTTGAAAGCGATTTTCTAGTAGTCTATGTGACCCGTTTTGATTTAGTTTGAAGTGCTCCATTTAATATATTTTCTATTGTAAAAAACCACACGATTGTTTGTTACTAAAAATTCAGTTTTGAACAGCAATTTTATCTTAAATTCACAAAGTCTATGCCACGATACTTGTAATTTAGTGTAACATTTGTTGTGCGTAGTTGGTAGCCTACCGGTAATATAAACAAAATTTTATTTTTAAATTGATTCAAGTTAGCCGAAAAGACAAACTGCTATCAACTTTTTTAAGAAGAGTTAAATTCACTTTTAAATTTCTTAGGGGTGAAAAGGTCATTACACATGCCCAATTGTGCAGGAGCCTCACTTGTTTTCTTTTCTAATTCAAGGATAAAAATGTCATTTCATATGGTTAATTTGCTATTATAAATAAACACATGCGTATTTAAATTGGGTTAAGGGTGATTCAGTTATTGTAGAAGAACTGGATGGAAAAATGATGTCATCTTAGCCATAAGAGAAGGGTAGTCTTGTGATGGATTTTTGAAAACACAGAAGGATGAGATTTAGATAAAAGTGAAAAATGCCTTTATTCGAGATATTAAACTTAAAGGTTGAAGTATTCTGTGACATTATCCCATTAATTTATTGAATGCAAATCAAATATATATTTTATCCTCAAAGTAATCAATTTTTTAATATAAGAATCATCCTTGTTAAGTTTAATGTTTGAGACTTCCATTTACTTTCTATTCCATATTTTACAATTAGAGACGTAATATATATTTTCTATATTCTAAAATAATTCAATTTCTTAATACAAGAGTGGTCTCTTTTAGTTAATTCCTATATTTTATTCTATCTTTTAGTAGCGTTAGAGATGGTAAAGTTTTCACTTTACTCGATTCCTTGAGATACAACTGTATCCATTCTTTTTGTCAAGAATCAAGTCGGCTAACAAATTGAAGTTTTGCACAGTTGCTTGAGGCAATCTTTTATTAATTTTTATAGTATTTAATTATTGTGTTCATTAATTAATCAAGGATTAAAAGAAGTATTAATTTATCATATATTTTATTTTTTTTGTATAATTAAGCTTAGGGAAAAACTCAATTATATTAAAGAGTTTTATATGTATTTTTTTAGTTGCATATCTGCTTCTAGAATCTAGAATTTCTTATATTCTAATTATTTTTTTTGTTTGAATAGTTTGTTATTAAATGGATGTTGATTCCATTGAACTAAAGAGTCATGTCGAAGGAGTTGGTGAAGAGCCATATAATTCATATTCAACTTCTGATGATTATATTTATGTACCTGAAGTATCTCATGATTGGAAGCCTAAAATATGTCGAGAATTTGCATCATTAGATGAAGTGCATGATTTTTATAATAAATATGCAAAAGAGGCTGGATTTAGTGTTGGAATCAACTCCAGTGAGAAGAACAAAGATACAAATGAGATTATAAGAAAGGAGTATGTATGTTTTAAAGAAGGAATAGCATCTAAATGAGTGGCTACTAAAAAAAAAAAAAAAAAAAAAGAAGCGTTGAGGAGTAATTCGAGAAGGTTGCAATGCAAAACTTCCTGTAGTGGAGACAAAAATAGGTATTTTTACTATTAGCACACTTGTTGAAGAGCACAATTATTCATTGGCGAGTCCTAGAATGGCGAGTCCTAGAATGGTGCACTTGCTAAGGTCTCATCATAACATTTCAGATGCCAAAAAATGAATGACCCAACAACTTTCAGTAGTAAGGATGCCTACTCATCTACAATTTAATATTCTTGAATCACAAGCTAGGGGCATTCAAAATATTTGATCTATGCGAAAGGACATTTACAATTATGAGAGTGATTTGCGTAATGAAATAAGGGAACATGATGCTGATGTGTTGCTTGAATATTTTCAATATGAATAAGAAAAGAATTTTGCATTTACCTTTCTATCAAAACAGGTAATGAAGACCGCATAACTAGTTGTTTTTAGGCTGATGTAATATCTAAAAAAGCTTATAAGTTTTATCGCAATGTGGTTGTCTTTGATACCACTTACAATACCAATCGGTTTGGCATGATCTTTGCACCATTGATAAGGGTTAATAATCATGGTCAATCAATAATCTTTTCTTCTTCATTCTTAAGTGATGAGACAACTGATTCTTTTATTTGGCTTTTTGAACAATTTAAGAAACTATATCGAGGGGTCCTTCTAAAATGATTATTACTGATCAAAATCCAACAAAGACAAAAGCCATTTTAGAGGTACTTCCTAATACATTTCATAGATACTGCAATTGGCATATATTGAATGAGTTTTCTAAGAAGTTAAATGCAGTTACTTATAGAGATTATTATGGTGACTTTCAGAAGTGCATTTGGAAGTCATATACTCGAGAAGAATTTGAGTCCACATGGTCTAATATTGTTGAGAAAAGTAATTTAAATGATAATGCATGATTGCAGTCTATGTTTGAAATTCGTCCAAAATGAGTCCTAGTATGTGTTAATCATATCTTCTTAGCTGGAATGTCAAGCAGTCAAGGTGCAGAAAGTTCTCATGCTTTTTTCGAAAGGTATGTCTAAAAAAAAATTATTTAGTTGAGTTTATAACGCGATTTTGATAGAGCACTTGCACGTCACCGTCATGAAGAATTGAGTGCTGACCATATTGACATCAATGAAAGACCTCTATTGAAATTGCCATTAGAGATTGAGAAGCAAATGGCTGAAAATTATACACATAAAATGTTTAATGTTTTATAGGTATTTTTTAAATTATCACTACAACATAATAGACTTTTTACTGAATCTATTTACCGCGGGCCTACAAAACCGCGATAAAAATTAGAATTCCACGGCGGGTCATGAAGCCCGCAGTAGATGTTACGATTTTACTGCGGTTCGTAAGCCCGTAGTAGAAGGTTGTAATATAATCAATTTTCTTTTTATTTTTCCCCGTTCTCCCGCTTCTCTCTAACTTTTCCCTCTTAAATCCCTAATTTTCCTTTTTATGTTTTTCTTGCTTGACTCCAATTTCCAAAACTCTCTTCTTTGTTATCTTGTCCTGTTTAGTTTGATTAGGAACTTTGAGATATTTATGTCATTTGAGTTTATGTAACACTTTTCAGTTGGTCATCAATCTATTTGTCTTCAGGAGTAGGTGGCTATGGTCTCGTTTCTTGCCAAAATCTTCATACTCACCTGTCAAAGGATTATATCTTTATGGAGGAGTTGGCACAGGGAAGACAATGTTGATGGACTTGTTCTATGAGCAATTGTAAGTTAAATATGCACATTTATTCAATCTTAATTTTTGATATGTTACACTGTTATTTAGACTAATCAGGAAACAATTCCATAAAGTTTGGATATAAGTGAAATGTGGAAAGAGTATATGAGATTTATATCAATTTGAGATGCTCTTGCACTATCATTATCAACCTTTGCCACCTGTTAGCCAATGCTCATTTCCTCAGGCCTGACAATTGGAGGAAGAGGAGGATCCATTTTCATGATTTCATGTTGAATGTCCATAGCCGCTTGCAGGTAAGAAACAAGACAAGTATCTGTTTATCAGTTATATTTTTCTTAAACTTATGGAAGTTAATTATATACTAGAACGAATGTTTGTTAGGCTGAACTACGCTTTGTTTCATACAGTTGAATTTGTGTTTGAATGTATGACTTCCTGGACAAATGGCTTATAGCCAGTCATTCTTTCATTAAAAGAACTAGCTTCAGATTTCCATATTTAAGAACTATTGAGACTTCTTTCAGTCGTTAATCTTCATTATTTTTAACGATTCTGAAGAAAGCTTATTCTGTTAGTTGGGGTAGAAAATGATTACTAAAGAAATTTTAGTTATTGTACGCTCTACAGTATGTTCAACCTGTTGTTGATTTATATGTATGAATATCGTGTTTATTGTTCAATTTTGCAGAGGCACAAGGGTCTCGCTGATCCACTTGAAGTTGTCGCAGGAGAGATATCAGATGAGGCGATTTTATTATGTCTAGATGAGCTTACGGTACATTAGTTATATACTATTATTTGCTACTAAAAAAAGTAGAAAATAATAATATAAATACAAATAAAAAAGAACAAAGAACAAAGAAAATAAAATAAAAGAAACGAAGTTATAGCTCCGGTTTGTTTATCTATTTATTTTTCTGTGGTCTTCATAGGTTACTGATGTTGCTGATGCATTGATACTAAATCGCCTCTTTGGGCATTTATTCAGCAATGGTGTTGTAAGTGATATATATTCTGTTTGATTTATATTTTATGTTCTGACCTTATACAGTATGAAGCCATTGATTTTTGGTTGGACACTGATATTAAAATTAAATTTGTGCCCATGTTTGGAGGCAAGTGTAGATACTTGTTGCCACTTCAAACCGTGCTCCAGACAATCTATACGAACGTGGATTGCACAGGGACCTTTTTTACCCTTCATTGCCACCTTGAGGGTATATTTGTGGACATTATCATGTTTAAATTAAATTTGCTGTAAACTTTCAATCTGTAGGACTGTTACAAGATTTCAATACACTACAAGAAAAATAGACCTTTACTGCACCTATTTACGGCGGGTATATAAAAGTGAAGTAAAAAAAAAAACTTTACGACGGGCCTAGCGGCCCGAAGTAAAAAACTAAAAATTTTACCGCGGTTCTGATAAACCACAGTAAATTTTTTTGGAAATCATTTGCCTTTCCCTCCTCTCTGTCGTCTAATTCCTTTTCCCTCCTCTCTCTCTCTAATTCGTAATCCCTAATTTCCCTCCTCTCTCTCCCTAATTTCGCAATCCCTAATCCTCTCTGTCGTCTAATCTCATCTGTCTCTCTGGTCTCTCCCTCTAATTTCCCTAATTGTCTCCATTGCTGTCGCTCCCTCTATCTCGATCGACGCTCAGTCACTCTCTCTCGTCTCCGTCTGCCTCCATTGGTGTCACCGCCTCTGTCGCCGTCACCGCTCAGTCACCCTCTATCGCTGCTCAGTCACCCTCTCTCGTCTCTACCTTTCACGATTGCTGTCGCTACCTCTGTCTCCGTCGACGACTCAATCACTTTCTATCATCTCCATCTTCATCTCACATTTACAGGTATCTCTCACTCTCTGTCGCGCTCTCTCTCTCTCTCTCTCTCTCTCTCTCTCTATCTTTATCAATTCATCTCACATCTCACATTTCATCAAATCCTAATCTAATCTCTCTCAATTTGTTCGTTAATCAAATGTTCTTCTACAAAATTCGTTACAAAGTCTCTCAATTTGACTCAACATCGTTCGTTTGCATGCGAAAGTTTTGAGCTTTCTCATAGTGGATCGATTTTCATTTGTAGTTCGATTTCAATGTTTTTCAATTCAGTATTTGGAATTTGGTTAAGTTCGTCACTTTCGTATTACTATCTGTTAATTATCTGGGTATTGATTGATTTATCAATTGAATGTCTCTTTCATTTGGTGAAGTTCTGTTTCATGCTTGGTCTGGTGCGTTTGTATGTTTTTTCGTTTTAGGGTTATGTTTTGATTTCGTGATTCGCGATATTTTGTTTGTTTCTTTCCAAGAAATTTGAAGTTTCATTCAGGTTGGTAATAGTTTTTGAGGTTTTTGTTTTGAGACACGTATTTTTATTGCTTATAAACTTTATTGGGTCATTATTTGTTTGTTTATTTTTATTTCTTGGGCTTGTGAAAGCAAAACCATTTACTTTGTTTTTGGTGATTAAAGCACTGATTTGTCATAGTTGCATGTTTGCTTAAGCTGAAAATGGAAAATTTAGATTTTGCCTGGTTTTGATTTCCTTAGCTTTTGCAGCCGTTGCATTTAGGCTTGAATTTAAATTGATTTATATGGGGGTAAAGGATAAGAACAAAGAAGTGGCTATTAGCTAAGTGAATAATGTTGTATATTGCTATTGTAGGATGGTGTGAGGATTTGTTGGAAAGTGTTGGTATAGAGTCATGGGCAGCAGCGAGGTGGATAAGCATGTCACACCCTGTATCCAATAGAGTAATACTACAGCGGATAAGGGCTTGCTAAGGGAACACAATCGTCGTTATGCCGAAATCCTTCCTTAATCTTTTACTGATCGAATACTTGAGGTACATAAAAGACTAGTGAGTATGAAACTCAGTAAGCAGCTAGAATTATAAAACTAGCGTAACACTCAAAATAAAACAATTAATGGCGATAACTATTTCAGAATATGACTACTATTCAATACTTATTTCATAATCACTAATTACTGTTTATTTCTTGGTGTACAAGCCACCAGTGCTTTACTAAGAAAAATTAGAACATTGATTTCAATGTTCAAGGAACGCACCCCTATGCGAGAAAACTGGCACGGCGACGTCAAGTTTCTGATTTCCAATCCGTTACAAATTCCAGTTTCGCACTCCTGTGCCAAGGGAGGGCACGCATGCGCCAACTATCTATTCTCTCTTACTTGAGTCAGTGCAAGTAGCGCTTCAGCGTGAAAGGTATGACGCAGCGATGCCAGTTCTCCGCCTATATCTCTTTAGATTCGTTAAAGATGCACTCTTGCACCATTTAATTATGCTCCTGCGCCAACCCTGTATCATTGGCCATTTCCTAGACCAATTACTCTCTTATCCAGTCACATTCCTAATTCCATAAATACCTATCTATGGTACCTGTCTATGGGTAATCAAGCATGGCTTTTCCATGTCAAAGCTTATCACATACACCCATTTACATACACATCTCATTTACACATAAACTTTCCACAAGTCTATCACATCCTCATGTGCTCCCATAAACATATAAATCATTCACACATGAGTTTCCATAAGCTAGCTACATTGTTCATATGGATATCCATTTCACATAATTTTGGAAGCTTCCACAGTACAGTCACAGATACTTAGGAACAGTGCTCTCTAATCAAGGTAGGACTTTTCGTTTCACAGTAAGTTCCCATATGTAGGCCTACCCATGTGATGCGTTCGAAACTAGCAAGTATACTAGTCGCACAAGTAATAAAGTGATGAGTAAGATATCGTTCCCACGAGGATTGATTCTAATTGAATTTGTTATTCGAAAGCGAAAACAGAATAAATGGGGGGTTTTGTTGATTGATTAACTAATCAAATATTAATGCAAATAAAGAATAACACAATGCAAAGTTAATTGAATGAGAATACTCAATGAAAGAAATTTGGTTAAGGGATTATTCTCTACCACAAGATATGGATTTGCGAATTAATCATAGAATTGTCATCCAATTACACCATTGAAATTATCAACCGTAGATAACAACAAGCTCTGTTATCCCAATCTTTCCTTACTTTGTTGTTAAATAAAACAGGCTCTTTATTTAATCTCTATCCATTAAACAACCTAGAACAAGCTCTCTAAATTTAATTCAATGGATGCATTACGATAAGAAAGATAGGTTGATCTAAGCAATAAACACACAAGCTCGGATTATTTAACTTAGGTTGTATTCTCCAATTGCAATCTCTGATCACAATTTTGCTACTAAGGATTAGAAATTCAAGACAATTACGGATCAAGATTTCTAGTCTAGCAATAGACAAACCAGATTATATTCAGTTGGCCACTCAAATACAATCCAGCAAGCAATCATAAGCATTAGAATATGGGAAAATACAAGCAACTTCAATTAGAGAATTGGATAACAATTCTTGCACAATCAACTTACAAAAACCATATCAGGGGCTTTGAAATCACCCTCAACCAATTCAGATTCAGTTACACATGTTTAAGAACGTGGTAAATACAATACAACATGGAGACATTCCAGAAAATGAAAGGGAAGGGAAAAACTTAGCAAATTTGATGTAATTCTCTTTGGATTGTAGTTCTTCCTCTTTCCAAGCTTCCTTTCTCCTTCAAGAACTCCAAGAGATGAAAGAATTCCAGAGCTGCAGCCTCCACCACGTTCTCCCCCCTTCAAGTTATGAAAATAAAACCCTACAATGTGTTTAAATACTCTGCTACAGTAACTGCTACAGTGTCCCGTATTATACATGCTACAGTGATTTGTGGAATTACATTTCTATACTTCTCACACTGTTTTGATTACAACTTTTGGTACACTGAATGGATTTATAAACCGTAAATTTCTCCAGAAAATAGACTTCGAGAGCTTTCCAACGGTATATAACATGTCATCGGGTTCATTGTATATCAATACAATTAAATCCGAGAAGATGGTTGACTAGCAGAGGTGAAAATGAAGGGTTTTACTCCATTTTTGTGCAAGTTGCTCCAAAACTCCTACAAACATCAAAACCACACAAAAACATAAAAATACCAAGGAATATAGCAAAGAAACATGGACGAATTGATATAAAAGTAATACATAAATAGACACCTATCAAATTCCCCCACACTTAGACTTTGCTAGTCCTCGAGCAACTACGACAATATGAAATAAAACTAAACCGAAACAGAATCAACAAAAAATTAAAACACACAAATGCTTCAATCTTGCAAATAGGCCTCAAAGATTGTACTTAATTATAACCCAAGGAAAACTTCAAAATAATGCACTTGATCAAGAATTTTATCTCAAAAATTAGTTTCGCTTCACTTCAATTCCTCAAGTGTGTGTGTGTAGAGCCATTCTCACCTAATCACTTGTAACCCGGATGAGTTTATGCATAAAAATGAATCATATTTAATATTGAAGATGTGTGTATAAATGAACTCCATAGGCCTGCTTTTCAAGTCACTCTCCACTAATGTAGACATGCACAACACCAAGGATCAAGTAGGACTTTATTAAGCTTGTAACGTTGGCTTGGGTGAAGGTATGATAAAGGATAATAATTTGGCTCAAATCACCCACAAACACATAAATCATCAAGACTATGTAGAGCTCACCCTATAACACAACTTTATTTCAATTCACCAGGTTACTCCTCCAAACTTATTTAGAACACTCAATTTTTTTTTTTCCAGAAAACAAAAGAAAACTACACCCCCACACTTTGTTGTTTCATTCTTTTTAAGAACACTTAAGGGTATAGATCGCTTATTCTTCTTCTTTTTTTCTTTTTTTTTCTTCTTTTTTTTTTTATTACACTTCCCCTCCCCCACACTTAAACAACACATTGTCCTCAATGTGTAAGTACGTGGACGATAAGTACAGATTGGTTTTTTTTTCTTTTTTTTCTTTTTTTTTAACACAATAGAACTCACTTGCATTGCTCATGACACATCCCAACCTCCTCTAACTTCCCAAAACCAGAACATAGCTCAGAATTTAATTGTGATGATCTACATGCTCGTAGGTAAGGGATAAACTGTTTGGAACAAATTCATTTGAGGTTAGGAAATCTTTTAGTGAGTTAACAAAGAAAAAGGCTTACAAGGCTCAAAGGGGTAACTAGGGATCAATTTCAGTCAAGGTTGGCTATTAAGGCTCAAACGGTCCAAAGATGGCCTAAATCATTTCCCCAATGTTGCACAGTCTAGGATTTCGCCTCGAGTGACCATCAAACAAGTTCTAGAATTCATTGAAATCTGAAGAAACATTTAAATTACATAAACATTCTCTAAGTAAACAATTAACTCAGTGATAATAGCTCAGTGCTCAATTTTGCACAAGGAATCAAAGGCAAAGCGAAAACCAATAAACATTTCAAGCACACAGATCCATGCATCATTTATCATTTTCCAAGAGTTATTCTTAATTCAATCATTGCCTTATCATTGGCCCATAAAATGCAAGAGAAGAGGTACGTGGCATTGTTACACCTGAGTCAAGATTGTATATTTCAACAATCCTTAGGACCAGTAGCCCGCAGACTTAAGGTTTCCAGCCTATATACCTTTATTATGAAAGAACAAAACAAGAAACAAGACACTTCAAACAACATGAAATAAACAAACTACAGATTTATTTAGAGAGAATGCGTTTCAAGGGTGAAGAAACCCCATATTCTGCCATTCTCAGGTTTTTCCACAATTGTTTTTTTTTTTAAATCAAAACTGATAAAGATAAAAACATATAACAACTCTAAATTACGCAAAACTAAACTCACTCATAAAATAACAAAGTTCAACAAGTCAGCAAACAAAAACAAGTTAGTTAGAATGGGTCTACAAAGTTTAGAAGTTAGCCTCCTTATTCAGCCATTATGGATTGAAGAGATCCAGAATGCGTTTCAAGAGAACTTGAACTTTTTAAGCCACCACTCTAAAAGCCGAGATTAGAAAATATTACCTGGGACGAAAGAAATAACCTGAAAAAGCTCAAAAGAAACGACATGAAAAATCTCAAATAAACACACTAAAAAGAAAGCAAAAAAAAAAACGAAGCAAACCAGCAAATAGAGATTACAGATGGAGGGTTAAATCCAGTTGACGCCTTTTGTTGCCTTCTCCAAACCAATTTATGCGAGCCATTGTTGGATCAGGTGAATAGACGAATTCTTGTAGTTTGTCAATTAACTCTCCTGCAGTTGAAGCTGTAACCAGCATTTGCCTTGCTGACGGTGAGATGAAATTTTTTTCTACAGCTTGATCAGAAAGGACAACAAACCATCAAAAAAATTATTAACATTTAACAAACCAATGGGTTTCCGATGGATGTTTAGCTGTGCCCAAGAGGTGAATTGAAATATCTCCTCTAATGTACCATAACCACCCGGCAAAGCTATAAATGCTTCGGACTTAACAACCATATGTGCAATACGCTCATGCATACTAGAGACCTGTAACTCTTCTCCGATTGTGTTGCCTACGATATCTCGTACAGCTAATGGTTTCGGGATAATGCCGAGAACTTTGCTCCCTCCTAGGGATGCAGCTGTTGACACACACCCCATTAACCCAAGACTACCCCTCCATAAATCAAATTAATACCCCTCGCAGCTAATGTCCTACCAAGATCAAGAGCTGCTGTGGTAAACTCTCCATCTTTCCCAAATTGCGATCCGCAAAATACGCATATATTGCGGAATCGCCGAATTGGTGTTTTCTCCATTTCTACAAGTGCTCTAATCTTGTATAAGACACGTTAGATATTATGCTTTTCAATTGCAAGACAGGTTATGGAATGACATATGAAAATATGCAGAATGTATATATACACCCATAAAACTCTCAAATTTTGACACATGGGGACATACTTTCGGTGGGGTTGCTCGATGCAGATTTATCGCCCCAAGATTTGAAAAAATGAGATATGCTTTCGGCGAGGTTTTACAAAACCTACACACTTGTCTCCCACATGAAGCATGGAAAATGGAGATACACTTTCGGCGGGGGTTGACAAAACCCCCACACTTGTCTCCCACGTGAAGCATAAAAAATAGAGATGCACTTTCGATGGAGGTTGACAAAACCTCCACACTTGTCTCCCACGTGTACTTATGCCATAGGGTAGTCATATGGTTTGTCAAAAAGAAAACTTGAAATTAAAACAAACAAAATCAACAAACAACAACAACACAAAAACAACATTGGTAATCAGATCAAACAAAACAAGAAAAATATTCTACAACAACAACACACATTCAAATATACAAGTAGTTGTGATTGTGGCTCACATCTTCCTCTGGTTTTACGTCCAGTAACAGCTGAAACGCCTTCTATGAGTCGGGGATTTGCTTCCCATCCAGTTTTCTTATAAACTGGCAAACAGGGTCGTTTTTAGTCAGATTCCCTAGACTATAACATTGCAATTCATCACGAAATTGTGTCCATAGAATTAAGCAATTCACGTGAACAAGTCCACAAGAATGTGACTCGAGAGTTAACAAAACATTATCCAGCGACTCATTACTCAAACCATTCTTAATAAATGAAAAGTTTATCTTCTCTATTCCTGGACGCAAAACCTAATGAACGACAAGTCTGGTTACAATTCCATCTAGCACATTTATAACATACTTGTAACCTTTTCGCTCTTCGCCTCTTGGCGTAGTAGCTCTTTCCTAGACCAGGCATGTATTTTGCGAGATTAATGTCCGGCTCACCGGACAATCTCACCTTGGCTTCGATAAGCCATCGGATATCAGCAGGCACATTTAGGAGCATCAATGCCCAAAGTCTAGTCATCCGTACTTTATAAATTTTAAACACAGCATTTTGAGGAAGTGAAGGGAAATATTTACGAAGGTTCGATAGAAAGATATCAGCATCCATTGAAGAGAAGAAAAGGAGAGATATTACCGATAATGCGATTGAGTTTGTTCTTCTCCCAGATATGCACGTTTCAAACCTTCGAACAATGACTTCAAGCTTCCCGTTTGGATGTTTCCTCAATCTGGTCACATTGATGGTCTACGAAAGGGAATCTCTCGAGACACAAAATTGATCATTATTCTTATTTTATTTTCTTTTCTTTCTTTTTTAATTTATTTTACAAAACATTGGGCTTGCCCTCCCCCAATAAGCGCTTGTTTAACGTCCTCAGCCCGACGTTGGTTCCATCATGGGAGGATCCAATCTCCGCTGTGCTTCTCTAGTGGGCTTGGATCTTTCTTCGAACAAGAAATGGTGCAAGCATATGGCTGGGCCTTGGATGTTAGCAATCGTCCACTTAATAGCTGTTTTGTGAACTATAAGTACTCGGACGCGTTTCTCTTGGCAGTGGTGCAAGCCCATTTCTATTGTAACTAGCAAAGGATCTTTGTTACCCGAAAACACATGCCTCAAATAATCTTGAAGTAGCTTAAGCTCCAAGGTATTGGCTTTCATCACAGAAGGAAGAAGTTTCTCATTAGATAAAGGCAATTCAATGTACGAAACATCATACCTGGTTGTGATTATAGCTATAGTCTCATCTAAGCATGCCATAGCTTCCTCCATTTCTTTGGACACTTGTATCAACCTTCTTGGTTCTTTGGAATTTTCTGTCCCTATGTGCTCATAATAGGCCAGTTCCAATCCATCTTGGCGAGTTAACTCCAAACATTGTTGTGCCAAAGAATCAATAACATCAACTGCAAAAACAGAATGCAAGTCACTAGGTACCTCATTGCCTCAAAAATATTGAAACGAATCACCTCGCCATCAAACTCCATGGTGAGAGTGCCATCATGAACATCAATCTTAGTTCGGGCAGTTTTCAAGAATGGCTCCCCAAAAGAATCGGTGTTGGATTGGGAGATGTCTCATCCTCCATTTCCAGAACATAGAAGTCTGCTGGAAAAACCAATTGATTTACCTGCACAAGCACATCTTCCACAACTCCTTAGGGATATGCATTAGAACGATCAGCAAGTTGAATTACAATACCAGTTTTCGCAAGGGGTCCAAGATTCAAAGAAGCATCAATAGAATATGGCATGACATTAATAGATGCTCCTAAAATCTAACCTAACTCTTTCAAACATTGGTTTTACCAATGGTGCAGTGAAAATGGTGAATCGTTACATGGATTAGCATTGGAGTAATTTTTCTTTGTAAGTACAGCTGAAACATTTTCTCCCACACTACTTCTCATCCCTTTTTAAACTTTCTTTTGCTGGTGCATAACTCCTTGAAACATTTTGTATAACGAGGTACTTGTTCGATAGCATCCAAAAGTGGTATACTCACCTCGATTTTGCGAAAAGTTTCCAGGATTTTCTGTTCTTGTTCCTCCTTCTTCGATTTTACAAATATACTAGGAAAAGGTGGAGGAGAAACATATGAAGGAATGGGGGTTATAGGATTTACCTGAGAAGTCAATGTTTTGTACATGGTGGATGTGGTGTCATCTCCTTCATCAGTTTGTGATTTTCCCGGTAAGACATCTAATTGCTCTCCACTTTGCAAAGTTATCGCACTAGCAGTCTCACTTGGATTGATCACCGTTTGAGAAGATAATTTTTCTGAGTCTTGGCCCTCGAATTTGCTCATGCTAGTAGCCAATTGTCCCATTTGATTTGCCAGGTTTTGGATACTTGCCCCAGTTTCCTGCTGGAATTGCATTGTGTTAGTGGCAAGCGCATTAACAATATCTTCGAGAGACATACCTGAGTTTTGCGAAGCTGGTTGCGGTGCTGGATGTGGCATTGGTGGTGGTTGCATTTGAAATGGTTGCTGCACTCTAGGTTGATGAAACTTTCCGTGGTGATTTTGTCTATCAAATTCTGGAGTTGATTGTGGGTGGATGATTCCCAGTAACCACTGAACTCTAGTTGTGTTGATTCTTTCACCCAATCCAGCTTCCAAGTTGAGAAGTGCTAGAGAAAAGATCATACCATTGCCTCGTTTGTCCTGGAAATCCACCCATGGCATTGGCTTGTTCCATATATTCTTCTAGTACAGTTGGATACATGTCGATTGGATGCTCCATCGTAGAATATATCCCACATTCATAAGATTTTTTCATATCTCCTACAGCCATGTTTGCCACAAGAGAGGTTAGCTCAGAAAGTTGTTGTTCAATGTTCGGAGTGCTTACCTCATTTACTCTCCATGGTACTTGTGGCTCAAATCCGCTACTGAATTGATAGAAGTTTACTGCCATGTTGTCTAAACACAAACAATCAGACAAGAAAAACAAAGAAAATATGAATCAACAATGAAAACAAAATAACAAAACGATTAGAAAATCAATCACCGGCAACGGCGCCAAAAACTTGATGCGTTCGAAACTAGCAAGTATACTAGTCGCACAAGTAATAAAGTGATGAGTAAGATATCGTTCCCACGAGGATTGATTCTAATTGAATTTGTTATTCGAAAGCGAAAACAGAATAAATGGGGGGTTTGTTGATTGATTAACTAAACTCAAATCGAAAGCAAATGAAGAATAATACAATGCAAAGTTAAATCAATTGAGAGATACACAATGAAAGAAATCTGGTTAAGGGATTATTCTCTACCACAAGATATGGATTTGCGAATTAATCAAAGAATTGTCATCCAATTACAGCATTGAAGTTATCAACCGTAGATAATAACAAGCTCTATTACCCCAATCTTTCCTTACTTTGTTGTTAAATAAAACAAGCTCTTTATTTAATCTCTATCCATTAAACAACCTAGAACAAGCTCTCTAAGTTTAATTCAATGGATGCATTACGATAAGAAAGATAGGTTGATCTAAGCAATAAACACACAAGCTCGGATTATTTAACTTAGGTTGTATTCTCCAATTGCAATCTCTGATCACAATTTTGCTACTAAGGATTAGAAATTCAAGACAATTACGGATCAAGATTTCTAGTCTAGCAATAGACAATATCCAGATTATATTCAGTTGGCCACCCAAATACAATCCAGCAAGCAATCATAAGCATTAGACATGGGAAAATACAAGCAACTTCAATTAGAAAATTGGATAACAACTTCTTGCACAATTAACTCACAAAAATCATATCAGGGGCTTTGAAATCACCCTCAACCAATTCAGATTCAGTTACACATGTTTAAGAACGTGGTAAATACAATACAACATGGAGACATTCCAGAAAATGAAAGGGAAGGGAAATACTTAGCAAATTTGATGTAATTCTCTTTGGATTGTAGTTCTTCCTCTTTCCAAGCTTCCTTTCTCCTTCAAGAACTCCAAGAGATGAAAGAATTCCAGAGCTGAAGCCTCCACCACGTTCTCCCCTCTTCAAGTTATGAAATAAAACCCTAAAATGTGTTTAAATACTCTGCTACAGTAACGTGCTACAGTGTCCCGTATTATACATGCTACAGTGATGTGTGGAATTACATTTCTACACTTCTCACACTGTTTTGATTACAACTTTCGGTACACTGAATGGATTCATAAACCGTAAATTTCTCCAAAAAGTAGACTTCGAGAGCTTTTCAACGGTATATGATATGTCATCGGGTTCATTGTATATCAATACAATTAAATCCGAGAAGATGGTTGACTAGCAGAGGTGAAAATGAAGGGTTTTACTCCATTTTTGTGCAAGTTGCTCCAAAACTCCTACAAACATCAAAACCACACAAAAACATAAAAATACCAAGGAATATAGCAAAGAAACATGGACGAATTGATATGAAAATGATATATAAATAGACACTTATCACCATGAATCAGCTCAAGGCTAGTCTGACAATCCGGGTGATACCGGGCCCATGCTACCGAATCTCGTCTAGAGAAACATATGGTCCAGACCTCCCCTCAAGCCATGGGGATACAGAACAGTACAGATACATTCAAAGGCCTACCCATGAAATAGCTCAAGGCTAGTCTGACAATCTGGGTGATACCGGGCCCATGCTACCGAATCTCATCTAGAGAAACACATGGTCCAGACCTCCCCTCAAGCCATGGGAGTACGTAACAGTACAGATACATTTAGATGCCTACACTTGAAATAGCTCGAGGCTAGTCTGACAATCCCGGTGATACCGGGCCCATGCTACCAAATCTCGTCTAGAGAAACACATGGTCCAGACCTCCCCTCAAGCTATGAGAGCCAAATATCCTAAGTTGTGGCATGCCACTCACATATCAGTTTTCACATTCAGTCACATAAGTGAAGCTCTATATTAAGCTTTCACTCACATATCTCATTCCACATTTCAGTCACATAAGTGAAGCTCTATATTAAGCTTTCACTCACTTATCACATTTCACATTTCAATCACATAAGTGAAGCTCTATATCAAGCTTCTAACCCAATCACAACTTGTCATAATTCATTCACTTTAATGCTAGCATTTAACGGTATCACATTTCACATTCGACATTCAATATATTCCCATGGGCTTGGCATGAAATTTCAAATTCATAACACATCACACAATGATGCATGCCTTTGCACATCACAGTATTGCAGTTTACTTTCATAATTGAGGTTCTACGTAGGCTTTTCATTAATCACATATACATTCATAAATACAATAAGCCTACATATCTCATATACACTTATGGATGTACACCATCCATACATTGGCATCATTTTTACACACATAGAACCCCCATTGACTTCTTTATTTCAATCATATCATTGCATAACTATGTTAATGTATAACTGGTCTCATTCATTTTTCATTCATACACATTCATGGAACTCTAGTACACATGGTATGTCATAGACATTCATTTGTCATGCCAACTCATATGAGGAATTAGTATCCTAGAACGTTTGGCATGTATTTCATTCTTCATATACATACGTCGTTTCATTGGCAATGTTATTCAAGCCATATCATAACAAATTCACCTACATGAGGGCACATTCATATTTCTACATCTAACACACATAGAATTTACACCAACATATAACTCACATACTCATCAAAGTGTGTGAAATCACACATTTCATAAATCACTATAAACCTAAATCAAATCATTTCTCATATCAAGGTCCATGTATTCATGGCCCCATCCACATTCCATCTACACATTTCACATATATTCATAAACACAATCATTAAACATATTTCATTAAAAGTTAACATCTATTGTGTCCTCAGAAGGGTCTAGTTACTTACCTGGTTAGCCTCGCCTCTTAATTTTGCTCTCATATATTTCTTGATAAGCAGTTATTTAAAGTTCATCTCTTCTTCTTCTCCTTCCTCTCTGGTAACCATTGCCATAGTCATGACACACTGATTAGTGTCTATTTAGAAGTCATTAAATCCCTTATAGGTTAACAACAATTCAACCAACCAATTACATCATTTATTAAACTCTATAACACACACATATTGGTTGGATTATTATAATAAGAAGTTGTTCATTTCCAATCATCACCAAACTTCATGGAACTCAAATATACATACATATTATAGTCCATGAATTTTATTGAGTCAAAATAAGGTCATATTCCCCTTGAAAATCCTTAATTTCATTCACACAGCAAATCTGTCTGCAGACGTCTCCTCTGAACAGTGAAATTTTGAAGAATTTTATAAAATTCTACAATAATCCAATCTCTACCAAACCTTCCAGTCTAAAACTAGACACATATAAGAGTCATTCCACCAAAAATCAAGATTTTCTAAGGAGTTTGAGGCAGTCAGACGAATTTATTTCACATACTCAGTTCTGGAACTTAACATTCACAGTTCTTTAAGTCCAGATTTGAAAAATCATAACAATTCATACACAACTCCAAAAACCATGAAAATTTACAGTCTAACAGAAAACATACCCAAGGGTTTGTGTATTAAAAATAACAAAATTTAACAAAGATTTGCCCCCTCAAATCGAGTTCATTCCCCCTGCCCTGTTTTAAAATAGGGGAATTCTCAATTTCGAACCAGAACTTCAAAAATTCATAACAATCGACACACTACGAATTGTCAAGTGTTTCAAAATTATACAAACTACTTGAGGTGTCTAGTTTATCATATAAAAATTTCAGAGTCAAAAAACAACCATGGAATTTATAGGAATTTTCGGACTTGGTACTGTTCAGAAAAACAACTCTGCAGAATTCATACTCATGCTTTACTTCTAGCTTCCTAGCATCATCAAATCTTTAAATTCTTCCATAATTCACTCTAATTCATGTTTTCCTAGCCATTTACAGAATATGTCTGACATGAAATATCACAAAAAAACAATAAACCATCACTCAATTGCATGGTTATGGCTAGAGTTAGAGAGAGAGAAGTGAATTCTTACATCTTGGCCTCTTGTTTCCTTCCTCTCTTCTTGATTCCATGGAAAAATTGAGGGAAAAAGAGGGAGAGAGGGTGCTGGACGTTCAAAGAGAAAGGGGGAAGAAAATTGAATTTTCTAGACTTATCTCATGCTTTATAGATATACATCACACAAGCATTTCAATTAAACCCCCACACTTTCTTAGCTTTTTAGTCACACCCTTCCATCTCTCATCTAATTTCATCCCTCTCCATATATAAATATACATACCTCATAATGTTAATAATACATATTTTTACAATATATATGTAAGTCAAACTCACTTAAAATTTGGGGTGTCACAACTCTCCCCCCCTTAAAAGAATTTCGTCCTCGAAATTCCATATCATCGTTCAATTATGAAAATATTTATCATATATTCATTCTTTATTGCTCCCGAAGTTGCTTCACAAATGGGGGATTTGTTTCAGAGCATTCTCATTGAAGATATCTTTTCCTTCCGTATCTAATGCTTTTTATAGTCCATAACTAATATTGTCCCTTAATCGTCAGAAAATTGTTTCTCAGCTCTAGTGATTTGGAACTTCGTCTACAGGAGGAACTGAAAGTTGATCCCTCACCATTCACTTGTATAATACATTTAGTACACTTAGCCATAAAAGTGGCAGTGTGATCTATCGGCTACATTCTCAATCCTCAACAAGTCTCATAAAAGTTGATGTATCTTGGACTAAATTTTCTTTTCTTACCAAACTTTATCGCTTTTGCCCTTAAAATCATATCCACAAGTTGTTACATATCTTTCCAAGATTGAATGACTCTTTCGGTTTACCCATAAAAACCATACTAAATTGGAATGTAGTGCTTTTAACCATGTGCAACTTATTCCAGAATAGGTGTAACCTTTCGTCTCAAATCAAAACATTAAATACAAATATTCCACGGAACCTAACATCTTGCAGACATAAATTTACCCTTTTTGGTCCATGGTAAAAATAATGTATACAAGAAGAAAAAGGTACGAAATGGGTCAACTATTAATAATTGTCCAAATGGTATTACCATCTTTTGGAATCCTATGTTACCCACAATAAAATCCACGATTATGTGTTCTCGTTCTCATTCAAGTATTAGGAGGAATCTAAACAATCTTAGCGACCTTTAATAATCAACTTGACTTGTCGATAAAATTGGCATTATCCCATAAGTTATGCTATATCTCTTTTATTGCCATGATAAAACCTCATATTAACATCATGATGTACACAATTATTAAATTCATTGAACAATGGCTATCAAATCCATTTAGGTAAACCATTCATTCCACATTAATCGTAACATTTCTACATCTAACACACATAGAATTTACACCAACATGTAACTCACATACTCATCAAAGTGTGTGAAATCACACATTTCATAAATCACTATAAACCTAAATCAAATCATTTCTCATATCAAGGTCCATGTATTCATGGCCCCATCCACATTCCATCTATACATTTCACATATATTCACAAACACAATCATTAAACACATTTCATTAAAAGTTAACATCTGTTGTGTCCTCAGAAGGGTCTAGCTACTTACCTGGTTAGCCTCGCCTTTTAATTTTGCTCTCATATGTTTCTTGATAAGCAGTTATTTAAAGTTCATCTCTTCTTCTTCTTCTCCTTCCTCTCTGGTAACCATTGCCATAGCCATGACACACTGATTAGTGTCCATTTAGAAGTCATTAAATCCCTTATAGGTTAACAACAATTCAACCAACCAATTACATCATTTATTAAACTCTATAACACACATATTGGTTGGATTATTATAATAAGAAGTTGTTCATTTCCAATCATCACCAAACTTCATGGAACCCAAATAGACATACATATTATAGTCCATGAATTTTATTGAGTCAAAATAAGGTCATATTCCCCTTGAAAATCCTTAATTTCATTCACACAGCAAATCTGTCTGCAGACGTCTCCTCTGAATAGTGAAACTTTGAAGAATTTTATAAAATTCTACAATAATCCAATCTCTACCAAACCTTCCAGTCTAAAACTAGACACATATAAGAGTCATTCCACCAAAAATCAAGATTTTCTAAGGAGTTTAAGGCAGTCAGACGGAATTTATTTCACATACTCAGTTCTGGAACTTAACATTCACAGTTCTTTAAGTCCAGATTTGAAAAATCATAACAATTCATACACAACTCCAAAAACCATGAAAATTTACAGCCTAACAGAAAACATACGCAACGGTTTTTGTATTAAAAATAAAAAAATTTAACAATGATTTGCCCCCTCAAATCGAGTTCATTCCCCCTGCCCTATTTTAAAACAGGGGAATTCTCAATTTCGAACCAGAATTTCAAAAATTCATAACAATCCACACACTACGAATTGTCAAGTGTTTAACAATTCTACAAACTCCTTGAGGTGTCTAGTTTATCATATAAAAATTTTAGAGTCAGAAAACAACCATGGAATTTATAGGAATTTTCGGACTTGGTACTGTTCAGAAAAACAACTCTGCAGAATTCATACTCATGCTTTACTTCTAGCTTCCTAGCATCATCAAATCTTTAAATTCTTCCATAATTCACTCTAATTCATGTTTTCCTAGCCATTTACAGAATATGTCTGACATGAAATATCACAAAAAACAATAAACCATCACTCAATTGCATGGTTATGGCTAGAGTTAGAGAGAGAGAAGTGAATTCTTACATCTTGGCCTCTTGTTTCCTTCCTCTCTTCTTGATTCCATAGAAAAATTGAGGGAAAAAGAGGGAGAGAGGGCGCTGGATGTTCAAAGAGAAAGGGGGAAGAAAATTGAATTTTCTAGACTTATCTCATGCTTTATAGATATACATCACACAAGCATTTCAATTAAACCCCCACACTTTCTTTGCTTTTGCTTTTGAGTCTATTGTTGCTAATGCTGGGTTCACATATCTTTGCGCATGTTTCTTTTCATTGAATTGGTGATTATATATTGTGTTTCAGGAGCAGACTATAACTACTAGCTCTGGCTTCTTGGCTTTCCAGACTGGTCAGGGTTTTAGGTTCAATAAGATAGATCTTTGATTTGGGTAGCGTTATTTGGCTTCAAGTTGTTGTTTGATTGTAATGTGGATCAGTTGCAAAATTTTTAACAGGCATATTCTCCGATACCTCCGCATGGGTTCTTGGCTTCAAGTCCCCAAGCTCATCCATATATGTGGGGGGTTCAGGTATTTATGTGGTTTTTCTTCATACTTTAGGTTGTCATGTTATTTATCGTTATTGAACTTCATTCATGTGATGTTAATGGAATGCAATTTGTGAGTAGTATAGTTGATCTGAAAGATTAATTTGTGAATTTCGAAGGGGAAGTTGTGGCTTGTCCCACGACTTACCAAATATAATGTGCTGTCCTTTGAATATTTTGTTGGAGACAAACCTGTTAAATATTGTAGTCTGAAGGTGTGAAAGGGTTGAGTAGTTGGATCAATTAAATGATGTCTTTGTCTATATTTGGCTGAACCGGGGCATACTTACATGCCTAAGTAAGTTAGTCTATGACAAAATAATGCTGGTAGAAAATTGGATAAAACATTTTGAACTCTTACAGGGTACCTCCTATATGACAAAAAAAGAATAATGAATATTCCTGAAACACTTTCAAGTTGTCTTCTAGCCAAGCACATTCGAGTTCTGAAAAGTAAGTTCAAAGATTGGGTGTTGAACATTGTGAAATTTGATTGTACTTTAGCAATTAGTCTTGGGGCTATAAAAAATGAAGCTGTCATTTGGGAAACTGTGAAGTGACACAACACTGAAATTTTATATCAACACCCATGTGGTAGAAAGAAACTGGTGAATACTCAGTGGAGGTCCAGCTAAACATGGTCAATACTGGGTGTCTTAGAATCTAGATGAAGTGGCCAGTTGGAGCTCAAATGTGTCATATGTGTTTTTATTTTTTGGGAGTGGTTGGGGGATAGTTGGAAACAAATCTGCATTAATAAAATTGACTTCCAAAATTCTATTTTGTTCTTTTAACTATGTATTTTAACCATATAGTTGGCTATGTTGTGCTGCAGCATCTTATGCCTCCCTATGCTACTCCACCGCATCCATATATTGCAATGTATCCGCATGGTGGTATCTATGCTCATCCATCCATTCCTCCGGTAGCTTCTTTTCTCTAATGCTTTACTTGAAGTTTTCAGAATGTCATTTTTGTCTTTAAATTGTGGATTTTTAACTACCTTAAATGATGTATTTTGTTCTCATGTAGGGATCTTATGCTTTTAGTCCTTTTGCAATGCCTTCTCCAAACGGGATTGCTGAAGCATCTGTTAGTTTCCTGTTAATCTATTACTTGGACGGCATTAATGGAGCATCTGCTACCCATTTACTGGATGCATTTTTTTATTTACCTTTTATGTCTCATTGCTTGTTTCTTTCATCCAATTGTTCCTCCATCTCTCTTTTGTTATAGATATTGCGCCATGAAATTGATATAAAACTTAAGAAGTGTACTTTCATGTTCTCATCATGCAAGATCTTTTTCATACTTTTGACTTGTTAAACTACTAAATCATGTCTAGCCTTAGGTGTTGCATGTTGCTCCTAAGTTAGATTGAATTTTAATTGCTCGGTATTGTCTTTTCACTTGGTAATCTACCTGACATTGGAATAATTCTGGATATTCAGTGGTGAGAGTGCAAGTGAAGGAAGTGATGCCAATTCTCAGAATGCAAGCATGATTTCATTTAGCTTATTTATTGGTTATGGATTACTTCTGTATTTCAATGAATGCTTCTGTCAGTAATATTTATTATTGGTAAAAAGTGCTTGTATTTCAATGAATGGTATTAAATTAATGAATGCTTCTGTATTTCAATGAATATAAATTGTAATGAATAATCATGTATTCCTTGTGTATTATATCGTACATTAATTTAAGTGCTCATCTGATGATTCCATTATACTATATAATTCTATTTACTTGATAATAAAGCTAATGCGATAACATTAAGCTGCCTAATCTTTACTACTTTTATAAGCGAGATTGTG
This sequence comes from Boswellia sacra, assembly GCA_013180625.2. Taxonomy (NCBI): domain Eukaryota; kingdom Viridiplantae; phylum Streptophyta; class Magnoliopsida; order Sapindales; family Burseraceae; genus Boswellia; species Boswellia sacra. Next base: position 72,570 of record SNVD02012869.1, read on the forward strand.
TTATGGTAATTATTTGAAAAATATTTTTATATTCACTACATATTTATTATTCAGTTAAATTAAAAATAAATGGTATAAAATTTAAACGAAACAAGCACTTTTTACGGTAAAAAAAATTAAAAATTGCACAATATTTACGGCGGGCTTGGGCCCGCAGTATAATTTAATGGTGGGCTATAAGCCCGAAGTATAACATTTTAATAGCGGGCCACAACGTCCGCCGTTAAGTTTTTACCGCGGGCG
>SNVD02012873.1:0-70561 GCA_013180625.2 Boswellia sacra
AATATCGTGATCGATCTAATTCATATCTTCTAAAAGTAATCAGTTTGTTATTGATTTAATATTATATTTTAAACAACTTTCGAAGTATATATATTATTATAGTTATATTTTTTTTCATAAATTCGTGATATATATTCCTTTTAAATTTCTCTATTATTTGCCTATCAAAATTTAGAAATAAATAAGAGAAAAATAGGGGGGTAAACTGAAAATAATGAGCGTAAAAGTAAAAATGAAAATATAAGTAGGGTAAATGGAGATTACTAAAGCGAAAGCCAACAAAAGTCCTTTTTCACTCTCTTTCTCTCTCTCTCTCGCTAAACTCTTGACATCTTGGGGACTGGTTTTTTCTATTTCATTTAATGGCGAAGCCACGACTATTATTATTGTTTATTAAAATCGAAGAATTTTGACAAGTTTTGCTTCGATTCTCTGGAGTCTGACTTGAATCTCACTCTTAAAGCATTGATCTACAACTGGGTTCGCTTGAAGAAGACCGAAATCGCCTCTTGAAACCCACCCAGATAGATGTCTCCTTCGAACGGAAGCAATTCAGGCGGAGGAGGAGTTGGAGCCAATGGTAGGAATTACATCGAACATCAAGTCTCCAAGATGGACACTCTTGCTGGTGTTGCCATCAAGTACGGAGTCGAGGTATGTAATTTTTGTTTTTCTTGTTTTTGGCTCGGAAATTGACCTGGGTTTTCGTTGTTTTCTCACGATCTGTTGGGATGGAATTGGTGTTTGATTTCTTTGTGGTTGTGGCATTTTATCGAATGGGTTGTGAGCTGTTTGACAGTTGATGCTGAGAATGATGAGATTTTTGTGAATGAATAGGTGGCTGACATCAAGAGGTTGAACGGATTGGCTACAGATCTTCAAATGTTTGCTTTGAAAACGTTGCAGATACCGTTGCCAGGGAGACATCCACCATCTCCTTGTTTGTCTGATGCTTCTTCGTCTTCAGGGTACAGCTTTAGCACTCTTATCTCTATTAATTAGTTATTTTTGTTACCTTTTGTGTGCAAAATTTTAGAGTGGAAGGCTTATATGTTTGTTGTGGTTTGTACTAGTGATGTTATGAGAAAGACTTCTTTGTCATAAGTTCCTAAATGTTGGGAAGAGGGTCCTTTCATTTGGAGCACCTTAATATTATGATTATTGTTCTGGAATAACCCAGTTTTCTGAACGGTAGTAGGCTGCAGACTTTTGGAACTAATGGTAAACTTAAAAAGCTTGACAATATATGTCCGTTTCAATGCCATTTATATTTGTATCCTTCTTTCACTAATTTTTTGACCAGCCGAACCTTTATCATAGTGAGACACTTACCTTTGACAATTGGAGTTCAATCCTTCTTTAATCTTTTCTAACTTATGTTGTTTTTAATGGACAACGATGTAACATTTAAATGTTCTTTTTTAAGGCACATTGTTGTAAGGGACACATAGTTGAAAGCTCCTGGTTGTAAACCTAATTATTTTTAAGAGTGCTACAGGTGATTGAATGATTTATTTATGAGTAACAAATTCCTATATTATGCCATTTTATAGTGTGAGACTTTTCTGGTGTCCAGAAGTTAGAGGCAGTCCTGTTCTTAATGTTCTCCATCTTCAATGACAGTATATCTATTCAATGCTTGACCTGTATGTTAAGAATTTAACCTTGAAGTAAACTTTACAAATTTAACATGTGTTTATGATTATTAGAAGGAGAGGTTTTTGTAACAATGCTTTCTATCATATATGACCTCATAGAAAGTGGAAACCTTGTTATACTGTGATGTCTTTATAACTTGTTCCTTCTCATCTTTCTGGTTTGTCTTTGACAGTTTTACCAGAATTAAAAATTTTTATTTGGGCTTCGGCTCATTGAAATTTGAAAACGGCTTATTTCTTCAGAGGAGACTGTCAAAACATTTTTCCTTATCTGCCCAATAGGCATAGTTTCTGAATTGACAGGGGACTTCATGCATCATATGGAATGTGATTTGGCTTATGGGTGGTGGAGTTGATTGTTATGTTTAATTGAAATCGTTTGGGTTTTTAGTTAGTTTATCATATTTTTAGAATGATTTCGAGGATCTAGGAAGAAAAAGCGTTTAGAACTAAAGGGAAATTCATTGTGCAAGTTTTTCATAGGTAGTTTGGAGTGAGAAATAAAAAAAAGAAAGGATTTTGAAATAATTTGGCAGAGAATAATGTATTTCACTTCATTATTGGCTTTAATTAACTGATAATACCATAGTGAGATTGATGAGGGCTATCAATTATTAAGACTACAGCATTTAAAGATGATTATCATCATGTTTATGGTGCCACTTTATTATGAATTTCTACTATATATATAATTATGTATATAATCATAGGAACTTTTATATGTATTGAATTTCAGATTGCATCAAGACTTATTTAAGACTTCTTTTGTATTCTTTGATTTTGGTTTTATTCATAAAATTAATAAGTTAGTTTAGTGTGTATATCTCTTGTTGTGTCCCACTCTTTTAGTCCTTTCCTGATAGTGAATCACGATTCTAGCTATTATTGTTACAACAAAGAAATCTCGGACCCAATTTGTGATTTCTTATTTGTCAGTTGTAATTCTTTCTTTATATATATGGGTTCTTTTCATGTTCCAAAGGAAATTAAAAAAGAAAAAATTGAGTTTCACTCAAATTTAAATTTCTGATCTAGTTGATCTTGATTTGATAATGTTAGTCACCAATCCAAGAATTAGTTCATTTGCTAAGCATGTTGATTAAAAAAGCTAGCGTGCTTAAAATTTTTATATTGAATTTTCTCACATCAAGCTCACTTTTGGAGCCTACCTTAACATGTGAACATATTTGCTCAAGGCTTTTTGGTTTCATATCCATTATGCTTTCTGATGGCTTGTTTTGGGACATTCTCGTCATCTTTTACCTTTGAATTATATATGATGCAAAGGTCAATCATATTATTTTTAATCTAATTGTATGTGTACTAAGTTTTTGTCCCCTTAAAAAAGATATGCTTTTCCATTCTTAATGTTGTGCCACCATGAATTTGACTTCTTTTACACTATGGATTTTGAAATCTGGAATTTTCACTTGCATTTTAAGAAAATAGTTTTATATCAATTTTTCCCCTTAAAGGTTGTAATTATTAGACAATTCAGCAGCCTTAGCGTTAATATAAAAGCAGTTCGCATGACTATGTTTGCTAATGCCTTCATTTAGCTTTTATCAAAAGAATTTATCATGGCATTAACAAATATGTTTAATTGATTTGAATTTGTGGAATTTTGATTTCCTAGCTATTTTCTTATTCTGATAGAGCATTGATATGGTTTATACATTCTTCCCCAGGTTAATGGTCATTCTTTAACCATTTAATTTGTTGCATATCGACTGGTGGTGAGCTTTGAAAGAACTATGTAAAATTTGAGATTTGTGTAATTAAAAATGTTTGACTCTTACAGGAATATAGGAATTTCCTATCAGTTAAAATGTTTGTCTTTCTTTAGCACTCTGCTGTTTTGTAGGTCACATGAAATCTCTGTGTGTTGATTAGCTAGTATGATATGCGGTGGCTTACCATGCTTAACTTGTTGCAGAGAAAATGGCAAAGAAAAAACACCGCCACGTCTAGGCTATTCCAATATGTTGGAATCATTTGAGTCCCTTAGAGTAAAATCATCTGAACAGAAGGTTTCTAATGCCACACACAGTTTACAGAAGATTTCTCCAGCTATGAGCACCTTACAGAATTACTATGGGCTCAAGTCGCCAAATGGCAAGGTTATTGCTGAAGGCATGGAGATGGCGGTTTATAGCAGAGGAAGTTCAGATTACTTTGACGATGGAATGCTGTCTGAAGCCTCACCAATGTCTGATCTATTTTCAAATCGCCACCAAAAGACCAGAATTTTATCTAATGGTTTCTTGCATGAGAATGGTTCAACGTCTGATTATGTGCCTCTGGCTGAAGCTGGAGAGGGGGAGAGTGAGAGATCCAATGAGAAGTCTGTCCGAAGGCGTCAGAAAGCTGAAGCTGAATCCAGAGTTGGCACACCTGAAAGGTTGTTGAAAGAAGAAAATGGTAGTGGCAGCAGTGACTTTTCACCTCTAACTGGAAAGGGTTTAGCGATGAGGCCCAAATCAGCTAGTCGAACATCACTAGCCACTGATTCAGAGTCAGGATGGCTGAATTCGATTCCAGTGGGCTTGGGAGATTCTATAATTACTGATGGTCCAGTTGGAGTTCGTAAATCATCAAGCACACCCAGCTTCCTTGATCAGGATAGCTCTACTTCATCTGTTTGGCCAACTTCAAAGTGGAGTTTGAAACCAGACTTGCAGGCTCTTTCAACCGCAGCCATCACCAGACCAATTTTTGATGGGTTACCGAAACCAATAAGTGGTCGTCGGAGCAAAGCTGCGCTTGATTAACTTTTGCACATTGGTGAAATTGATTTTTTTCTTCACCTTGATCTCATGGAATGGAATTTCTTGAGTGCATTAAACTACATTGTCACATGTCATATAGCTGCAAAGTGTAATTAAAAGGAAGCAAAAGCCCAAGAAAGAAATAGCATAATTGAATACAGGTAGAGATTTTCTATTTCAACTATTGATTGATGTGGCTAGTAGGAATGCAGATAGCAGTTTGAGACTGAGGAAGCAGCAGCAGCAGCAGCTGGGGAAAAGTATGTAATGAAGAGAGTATGTATCTCTATTTCATACTGCTTTAAATTTTATTGTCCAGAAAAATAATCAAACACCTTGGAGTTGAAATCTAGATCAGTAATCTCATCTTCCTTTGTGGTTGAATCAAGTATACGCGTTCATTATTTTGATTCTTCACCCGATCTGCCTTACCCAATTGTATCATTTGGTGCTCATTTAAAACTTATGCAGAATGTATAATGATTTCTTTAAGAAAATCCCCCTCTCTCTTATTATTGATTCATGAAATCATGCGTCGAACTTTATTGAATTAAGGTTAACATTTAACCGCATAGAATCCTTCACAGTTTCATTAGAATTTAAGTGGAATAACTTCCCAGTTAAAAGTTCTCCTTGTCTATCGGCTGTTCCATTACAACAGAATAAGCGCCAAAGGGTTGGTTCCGTGGTTGCATAACACTTTTACCCTAAAATTTAAGTAGAATTCTATTTCATTACAATAGAATTTAGGTAGTGTTTGTTTTCATTATTTAATACCTTTTAAATTTAAACACTTTTTAGGACTTAATTTATACTACTTAAAATTATATTTGTTTACTCTTTTATATAACTTTTGAAAAAAGTGATAAAGGAATATCTTATTTTTAGTATGATAATTTTACCTTTATAATAATAATATAAAAAATTAAATTAAAATATCAATATAGTAATAAATTAGTAGCTCACCAATTATAAAAATCAATATATTTATATTTAGTTTGACATAAGTCAAAGATTATCAATAATTATATACATTTATTATTTCTTCATTAATTTATTACATTAAATTTATCTATTTTAATATTATTAATAAATGCATGTAAAACAAGCTAAATTTAAAAAATTCAGATACATGTATATTAAATAAATTATATTACAATAATTATTCTCTTTTTATATTTTATATTATATATAAAAATAATTTAATTTTTAAATTAAAATTTGAATTTCAAATCAGATAAGTAATATTACATTACATAAATATCTTATTTAAAATAAAAATAAAAAATTTTGAAAATCTAGATGCTGGAGCTACAGTTTCTCCACCATCATCTGCAGCCAGTCTCTGTCGTCGGCTATCGCACGTTTGGGACACTGCATGCACCTTAATGATCGGATCTAACCTATCTACAGCGCCATCGGATTACTTTTACAAGAAATCATATAGTTTGGCCATAAAAGGTCGAGAAATATTCAGTGGCCTTTTTACGGCCAATCGGTATGATTTCTAGCAAAAGTAATCCGATGGTGCTGTAGATCGGTTAGATATGATTATTAAGGTGTATGCGGTGTCTGAAACGCGTGACACCGATGCCTGACGGCGGTGGCTGACGACGGACAGGGGCAGAGAAACTATGGCTCCGATGATAATAAATGAAATATCAATATTATATAATATTTGTTATTTTCAATATTATATAGTTTTATTAATTGAATGTAATGGATATCTATGGAATAAAAATTATTATAAGAGGGTTGTTTAGACGTTTCAAACTTTTTAGACATTTTAAAGAAAAAAAAGGATAAATTTTTATTTTTTATATTCAGACAATTTTATTTAAAAATAAGTGATTAGGTGAAAAAGCAAACACAAAAAATTTTGTATACCTCCTAAATCTGAATAGATACATATACAAGTGATCTAATCAAATGGGCCTTAGCTCTAGTGCCTAAGAAATATTAGGTTCAAAGGTTCGACTTCCATTGGCACCAATTCCTTTGAGCCACGCCCATGTTTACTGAATCCATGTGGATGATGCTTCGCACGGTCTTGTATGAGTCTATTTTATGGGATTTTCCTTTGTTATAGGCAATCCTAATGATGAAAATTTTTAATCATATTTGAGACTTGAATTCATATAATTACTTAAGGCACTAAGTATAAAATTTATCTAATGTGTGATAATGACTTGTGATTCCATTCATTCTAGCTCTTTAATGGAGATGACAATTAAAAGAAAAGTAAAATAGAGAAATAAAAAATATTATTAATTATATCTTCTTTATAAACCATAAGAATCCTTTTTTGTTTTACAATGTTGAAGTTTTGAATTTTTAATGATTAATCATAAATATCTTGATGTATATGAATTTAAATACGACGAAAAATATGATTGAATTGTTAATTAATTGAAAATGAGTTTTATGCAATTATATAACATTTTTGTATATTTTAATGCATAGAAATTGTCAAAGCGAATCACAACTTTCTTAATTTATAGGATGTTAGATAACTGTCGCATATGAATGGTAATATTTGTCCAATTTTAGGATTAAGACAATATCAATAAGCATCATCTATTTTTTTTAATCTTTTTCATAGAATGATTATACGTTTTTTAAATTAATTATATTCTTGAGCTGGTTAAATTTCATATATATGAAAAGACAATTTTAACTTTCTCATATATAATTATAAAATTAAAAAAAAAATCTTCGTTCCAAAATAACTGAACCTTGATTCCCAAATTATCAAAAGATCTCAAACTCTCCATCTCGCCTTACTCTCTGCCTCGCTGTCTCTTCTGTCCCTCAAGCGTCACTCTTTTGTCATCTGCTTTGAGGTTATCAGCGTCGATTTCGGAGTCAGATTCGGACGTTTCTGAAGCGGATTCGTCATCGTTGGAGTAGGATTTAGATGTGTTGTTGATGGGTTCGATTTTTTTCGGTTGGTGTTGGCGATGCCACTGGTTGGAGTTTCTTGATTTTGTTGATTTTCGCCATTGTCATAAAGAGAGAGTTTGAGGTTCAGCTAACAAGGTGAACTTATGTCGAGATCGGAGAATAGTCTGTTATTGTATTAGGAATATTGGATGTCCTATAAATCCGTAGAGGAGAAGGGGAAAATCGTCCCTGAAGTTGATCGCTCAGGCGTGTTGGCAGGTTGGATTGAAAAAGCATAACAAGAGTAGAAATGTTAATATGGAACATCAAACTGGAGGAATAGAGCCTGCTTTCATAGGCAATGGGTTTCAAATTCCTTTTAGGGGGTTCACGGTGGTTGGAGTCATGGACGGAGCTACATAGTCACTCACTCATGGGGGCAATTGCCCCCACGGAGTTTACAAAGTTTTATAGATTCATTTCGAGTTTTTATTCTAATATAACAAACTTTTTTTTTATATTTTAGATAATTTAAATTTCTAACGGTTTGAACAATAATTATCTATATTAATTATTAAATTTTAATATATAATTAATTAATATCAAAATATATTTTAATTCATAAGGCTCCACATTAATTTTATCAATTTGTTAAACATTCAAGTTAAGAATTAAATTGCAATATTTATTCTTCTATCAAGTTTTTCTTTATAATATGTTTTACAGAAATACTTGTAATTAAAAAATATATATTTTCAAGACAAAGAGTCTATATATCAAATATTTTACGAAGTATTTTTATTGATATTAATTAAACCCTGCAAATAAATATAAAATTGCTTTTGAACTACTATTTTTTATAATTTATAAATGTTTTTCTTTTTGGACTTTTAATTATGTAATCTTTTCAATATAAGAAAATATAAAAATCTAACAATGAATATATTTTTTTTCGTGAATAATTTTTCTAATGTCTTAATTTGCCCCACTCAAGCAAATGACTGACCCTGTCACTGGCTAGGGTGATAGGGAGTGGTGATGATGGCTGGGATTTTGGAATGGTGATGGTGGCTGGGCATATGGGTTTTCAGGGTGTGGTGGCGGCTTGATTATATTTTAGATATGAAATTCCTATATTACCCTTGATTATTAGTTTAAATTTTAATAGAAAATATTAGATGATGATTTTAATACTAAGCTCAGGATGTGATTGATTAAAACTATATAGTCGTTCTGAGTGAAATTAAGTCAAAACTCAATGATACTTATATTGTCCTTTAGAATTCTAATCTTACATTGATAACAAAGCCTTTGTATTTTTGTTTACTGCCTGTTGAGCACTTATTTTTTACAATAAAACTTTATTCGACAACATTTGATGGGGTTATGTCTTAATAAGATTTATTGATAAGATTTAACATAAGAAATCGACAATTTTTTACGGACATTTTGCCATTGGAAATGTCTCAATAAGATTTATTGATATAAGAGTAATAACTTCAAATACAATCTACTTATTGACTTGTCAATAGCTTCAAATGCAATCCTATTAAAACATTAATATTGAAATACAATTGAACATGACTTTGCCAAATTGAAGAAGAAATTTAATGACACCATCTCTGGCTGCATTAGAATATCGACTCATCATTATTTTGGCGAAACACATTTGTGAATGAGGAAAATAATATAATTGTAATTAAAATGAGAATAATAACAAAGGAAATGTTTGAAACAGGATTCATTTAAGAAAAAAAAAAAAACCATAAAATTCGAACGAAACATTATTCTATCATGAGTTCCAAAGCATGCTTTACTTCTGGGCAAGTACGAAATACTGACCTCCTGAGTAAATTGCTTGCTTTTGCATATCATGTTGTGTAATTTTCATGCCTTTGGCAAGTTCTTCCAACCTTCTTATGTAGTCGACCTTCAACCATCATTTCGAGCCAATGTAACTTTCTGGTTGAGAGCAGGATGTATCCGATATATAATCCAATTACCAGTCCGCATCCATAACCCATTATCGCGACTTTTCAAACAAATTCAATTGCTGTTTCATTGCCTTCTTGCAAAAATGAAGGTGGTAGGGGAGATATAAAATCAGTGTTGCATTTCACTAACAACAGCTTTCCACAATTTTTTATTACCACAGGTGGTAGGGGCCAATGAAAGCATTTTCAAATGTTGCAAATTGACTGTTTTGTGGAATAGGTCCTGAAAGTTTGTTATAAGAGCGATTTAGCACCTCGAGGAATGAAAGATTTTTCAGTTGCTCAGAATCCTTCCATCAAGCTTGTTTGAAGACAGGTCTAAATGATTCAAGAGCTATCATGTTTCCAAATGATGATGGAAAGTTTCCGGTCAAGCTATTGTGAGAAAGGTTGAGCACTACGAGTGACTTGAACTTTCCAAAAATTGCAGGAATACTTCCTTCAAAACAATTATTTGAGAGATCAATGGTTCTTAAAGCCATTAAGATTCTATTACATTTGATCAGCTGCCCTTTCATTGTTAGAGATAAATGATCTTCATAATAGTCGTAGTTTCTTATGCTGTCTAGAGAAAAGTCGTCATATCTCAAGAAATCTATATGGAATAGGGGATATTCATATATATATATATATATATATATATATATATATATATATATATATATATATATCTTGGTTATTGCCATCTTCAATGCCAGTTGACATCATTCCCTCCAGATTTTCAAAAAAAGAGTTGGACAAATGACCTCTGAATTTGTTGTAAGAGAGGTCTAAAATTCGTAGCGAAGAGAAGTTAGTTTTGGAATCATTTATGGGCCCATAGAATTGATTAGATCTCAAGAGAAGAATCTGCAGATATGGGAGAGTTGCCAACCAACAGGGAAACATATCACTTATGTTGTTGCTCCACACATATAGAACTTCAAGATATCCGCATGAATTCAAAGATCTCCTTGCATTGGGCCCACATAAGTACATTCCCTTTCGTTTTGTAGGCCCTTTTTGTCCCGTCGCACAAATAGCTTTCACTTGCCTTCAGCATGACGGTGGTGTTGTAGATGTGGAGTTCCCATTTGGATAATCCTCATTGGGAGTCCCACATTGATTGGTTAAGGGAAGGTCATGGGGCTTATATATGGGAAGAGTTCCTCCACCTAATAGACTAGTCTTTTGGGCTGGATACTTACTCCATATATGGTGGCCCATTTGTTGTAAAATTATTGTTGTGCGCAAACGGAAGCGATCCGTAACAAGTGGTATCAGAGCCAACCCAAGACAGTAATGTGTGGACTCGTTTGGTTCAGACAAGGATGGTGACTCAGCCCACCAGGGTCTTGTCGTTGTGGAGGATTATCGTTGGTAGTTCAGACAAGGATGGCGCTGCCCTCACGCCAGGGCCTTGTCTGAGGAGGGGGATTGTTGTAGATGTGGAGTCCCCATTTGGATAATCCTCATTGGGAGTTCCACATTGATTGGTTAAGGGAAGGTCATGGGGCTTATATATGGGAAGAGGTCCTCCATCTAATAGACTAGTCTTTTGGGCTGGATACTTACTCCATATATGGTGGCCCATTTGTTGTAAAATTATTGTTGTGCGCAGTGGAAGCGATCCGTAACAGGTGGCACACATGATTTTCTGAACGTCTGAGCACGCCATGAGCTCGAATATCTTCTCCAATTCCCGTACCCATTCTTCGGCCCCCAATGGATCCGTATAGCCGGCGAAGGAGGGAGGATTTAACTTCTGGAATTGTTCCACCACTTGTATGTTATCCGAAGTAGTAAAGCTGGCTTGAGGTGCTTCTCACCTCACTTCAATCAATAACTGTAACAATTCCTGTACAGTGCTCTCAAGGCCTCATGGAACACCTCTCGTTCTTGCTAGCTGTCTTCCTCTTCTCCCACTGGTTGAAGACGGTTCATTTAACTCCAAGGTCCGTCTTACTTTAGGAGTAGGAGCCACTCATCGTATCTCTTCAATAGTGGGATCATCAGTCCCCATTGGTCGACCAACACGAGATATAGCTATCAGTTTTTGGTAAATAAAGAAAAAACAGAACACCACATTCAAAGCAATGGTTAGTATCCCATATCGGATAACTCGCTCACTCAAAACTATTGAGGATTTGTTATAGGACTTAGTTCCCTTGACCGCTTGCAACAAAAATGTTATAGAATTTCAAACCTAGGCTCTGATACCATACTATGACATCTCATACGCTACAAGGGTCCAGAATGTAAAGCTAAGTATTCACATAAGATAACAAGCAGTGGTGTCTGAACAAAATATAGTAATTGAGAAAAATTTTAGAACTTTGTACTAAAATCAGCATCCCAAAATACAAAGTTCCTATCATGTCAACTGCATATCATAAAACTGTTCACCATGACGAGCCAAAAAATTCAAATTTCATGTCTCACACAAAATAATCTAGAGTGTTGCAGTGGTATAGTGGTTGACAAGGGAACTCTGATGTCGTTCTGCCAAAATCCTCCTTATGTACAGTCAGCTAACGCTCACTTGAGGCACACAACAAATTTAATGAGTAAAACACTTAGTAAACAGCTAGATGTAACTAATAATGAAACACTAGGCAAAAAATAATAGTTCACTCATGATAAACAATCCAATTCTTGCTTTACAAGTAACCATTTCCTTTATTTTTAAGCCAAAAAGCCCAATACATACTAAGGGGTTCGTGCCTTTGTGCAAAGGATTTGGCATAATTGTGCCAAGCCTTGGCCTGAAACAGAATTTTATCAAAAGGGTTGGTGCTCCTACGCTGTTCAAGTTGCGCTCCTGCGCCAACTCTCTATCTCAGCTTACACACAATACAGAGATTGTGCTTCTGCACACCTCATATGGTGCTGTTACGCCAACTCATTGATTTGACCATTATATTCAAGCCATTTTCTCTGCCCATATCACACTTATAATCCATTCAACACATATAAAATTGTTGTTAACCCATCTTAGACATATTTAAACACGTCATAAGCCTATATATATTACTCATTGTCACAAGGGCATGCAAATAACTTATTCATAATCCATATTTTGCCAAAGTGCTTTCCACTATTCATATAAATTGAAAAGCTTTCTCACAGTTTTTTTTTTCAGGCGGACACTTCCACAACCCAACCTAAAACACGTTCCTTAGCCTCGAGCAGATAGTTTCACAACCTAATCCAATGCATTCACTAGCTTAGGGCAGACACTTCCACAACTTAATCCCAAAATGTGTTTCAGTAGCTTAGGGCGGACACTTCTATAACCCAACCAAAAACTTATTTACTAACTTCTGACGGACACTTCCATAACCCAACCCATATATGAGCTACACAATAAACATTAATTGGTTTCTCCAAGTTTGGCATCCAATTCCACATTCCATAACACATCATATACGAGGGTGCAAAGGCATGCCCATTCCATGGTGATAAATGCATGAAAGTACACTCTTGGCATAAATAATTAATGCTAATTGGACAATATTATAAAGCTTTTATGATATTTTAGCATAATTATTTTGCTTATGCCTCTTTTACATTTGTTTCATTTCTTTTGCATTTTCTTTAGTCTTTATCTTAAAATAAAGTGTTTTCCTTAAATTATGATTAATAGAAATCATTTTTTTAGGTTTAATAAAATGGACACAACTCTCAATCTATAGATCAAAATAGAGAGATTATTGAACCTGGAGCAACATGTCTCAATTTTACACAAAGCTGAAGAACAATCAAAAGCCCAAATCCAACATTTGATGGGCCGAAATTGAGACACAACAAAACCAAATTGTAGTTGTTTCTCAGCCTGACCCATGTCCAGTATTTGGGCCATATCTCATAGAATACTTGTCCAAATTGCATGAATCTGGTGGCCCTGGAAAGCTGAGACAAAATGCTACAACTTTCATGTTTTCCAGAAAGCCTAATTCGGTCCATTTAGTGGTCAAAAATCAGCTGCAAGTTGGTGGAATGTTTGGTGGCCGCCAATGTGGAAAAATTGGTGGAGGTTTGGTATAATAGTTCCATTTCATCACCTATTTAAGGACAACTTGAGGAATTGAATGGGGGAAAAAAATCATTTGAGTTCACATTTTATCATTGTACATTACAATTCTCTCTTGTATTTTCTCTTTAGAAATGATAAGAATGAATTGTAAGTTAGGCTAGAACTCTTGGTAAGGCTAGAGATGAACTTGTATGTGTAGTTTATCTAATTCTTCACTTTCATTCTACCTCAAGGGCTATAAAGATTGTAAGTTTGTTTGTGTTAAACTCTTTCTCATCTTGTGATTTCTTTTTAATCCAGAAATTATAATTCTCAATTTCATATAAATTCAGTCATGCTTTCTTTATGTGATTCGTGTTGAATTATAATTATTACTGGTAGTTTCATTTTATGAGTTAGTCCTTTACTGCAATATTGTCATGTGATATATTGTTGCTTTTGTATAACTTGTAAGGATAAACGTTGTTGATAAATATTGCTTGTAAAGAGTTTATGCATATCAAATACATGTGTTTATCATTTATGCTATACTATACATATTTTCCGATTGATTGTTTGGGATGTGAAACTTTTAATTGAGTTATAATTATTGAATCAAAGTGGGGATTAGATTTACAAAACATATAAGTGATTCTCGATGCCTTACTTCTTAGTTACCATCGATTGTTTCCAATTATTAAACATTGTATTTTCTTTAGAACAAATCACTTCAAAGTTAAATTTTACATCTTTATTATCTTTTTAATAGTTTTGTTTTACTAACCTCTTTAATCAAAGGCCTCCTTATGGATTCGACACCTCAACGTATACTACAATAACCACGGTATATTTTGGGCATAAACACATGGCATTTTCATACACATAATGCTTCATAGGCATTCATTAATCATGCCATTCCATATTAAAGTTCACAAACACACAGCTACATTCACATTTCCAAACATACACATTTGTGGCATTTCCAATTAAATGCATCCATAATATATATACATAATTATAAGGAAACCGACACAAATATAACTCAACATAAAATCTCTTGTGCCCTCAAACATGGTATAGCTACTTACTTGGTTACTTTACGCCTTGGTCTTGATTTTCACCTAAAAAAATCATTAAACCTCTTAAGGTTTAGCATCATTTCAACCAACCAATAACATCATTTTACTATGTAATCACACACACACACACACACACACACACACACATTGGTTGAATAATTCTATTACGAGGGTACCTATCCCAATCATCCGTAAATTCCATGGGATTCACATGAATATATGTAATATTCAAATTTTAAGATATGAAGGTATTATATTCTTTACGTATTTAAGTTAAAGTAAGGATATAAATTCACTTTTTTTTTAGGAGTACACTTATACCTGTTTCTAATCAGTCCTAGGGTATAAGTCAGCTACTATATGAATTAATTTTTACGCGTTATATCAATTACATTGCGTTCAACTAGGGTTTTGAGTATAAGCAGCTGTGAGAGTAACTCAGCGTACTCAATTTACGGTAAATGAGAGCTTTAATTTCATTAGATTGAGTTATTAATTAAAGAAAATATTTCTAAATTAGAATTTTATTGTGTATTCAAGGAATTTCACGTTAAAGTAAGATTAGGAGTATTGATCAGAATACAACTTCCCGTAGTTCACTTGATAAGAGGTAAGAATTTCACTATAACTCTATTTAATTATATTTTGAGATATTAACTATGAGTCTAGATTTTCTTTTATATTAGAAATTAGATTCTATATATGTTAAAACATATTAGGTTTTAGTGATTGATGACTATTTACGTTGCAATATTGAATATTATATTGTGAATAGAAGTTTAATTAGAAAAGTCTGCATATATGCTAATTCCATGAATTTTAATCTGTGGAAACTTTAAATATTTTAAGTCAGTATTTTTATTACGGTTTCAAGATATGAAATTAGATATCATAATTTTTTTTAATGTTAAAATCGTGCATAAAACTATTTTATAAAAATTTTTGAAGCTGATTTTACATGCTGAAAAACTAATTTGTGAGAAAGTCATACTTCAATTCACGAATTTTATTTCTGACCAATACGTCTCCAAAAATTTTTAAAATTTTTATTCTGTTTCATTTATATGTTTAAAATGATTATATAAATATTTGTTATTTTATGCCAAGTATTTAATTTTATAAAAATCATTGAAGTGAGCTAACTCACAAATTTGTATAGTTTAACAGTTTTCTGGTTTCTAAAGAATTAATTTAATTAAAATATTTTTTGCGAATAAAAGTCTACAGAAACATTTGTGAAACATCATATCCATGTCTTGTTTACATCTGTAAATTTTTAGAGTCTTTGGTTTAAGAAATTTAGAGATAAAATTCATAGAATAGTTACTGTTCAGATTCTAGGCTTCAACCGTTAGAACAGTTTAAAGTTGAATTTAGCGATATTATTGGTTTTATTATTTTTTAGGATTTTTCAATCATCTAAACAGATAGAAGTAGAGTTATTTGATCTGGATTGGAGGTAAGTGATACTTCTATTAGCGTGTCTTATTTTGACAAATATGAAATATATATGACTCTGACATGAAAAATTTTACGTATTCTTTTACAAAATTGGAAACTATGTTACATAATTATGTTTTAAGGCATTCAATTATATTTTAAGATTTATTTACATAGGATGTTTAATAAAATAAATTATTTAATTAGAAATGCTTTTATAATAAAAATTGTTGACAAATTTCCAAACCATTTTATTGCAATTATCTCTAAATATAGAATGTTTTTCTCAGTTTTTTTCTAAAATTTCTTATAATTTATTTAACTTCAATTTTAAAGTTTTTGAACTGATTTACTTATAATATGAATTTTACATCCATAATTATGATTATTTTTAAGACTTATTTTATATTTGAATATTTTATGATTTATAATCATTTTGAAGCAAACTTGACATTATAAATTGTGAATTTCTGGCTCATTGTCTGTGGTACCCAGTATATTATGTTTTGATATGATATGGTTCTAGCTGGATATATGTTTTGTTGTGCAGAAATATGATATGGTATGTGTGATCGTGATTCGATCCTATGATAAGTTATGGCTGCGTGACATGAGCTGTTTTGAAGTTGTTTGTTTTCTCTTATGAATCTATTTTAAGGGACTTCTTTAATATGCTTTGATAAGTTTCATTATATTATAATTAAGTTTTATGTAAATTATTACGATACTACGAAAATTATTATTATTTCCATGTTTTACTAGCATACTAATATACGTATTACTTATTGAGTTGACGGCTTATTCCTCGTCACCTACATTTTTGTAGAGTATGCCTCGTAGATATAAGACTTGTTGGATTGAATTATTAGAGTAGTTTTAGAGATCTTTCTTTTAGTGCGAATAAGAATGTTGCTACATTGTAGTTTTTTTTGAAACTCGATTTATATTAGTTTTAGTTTGTAACAATGGGATCATTTTATCCCTAGAGTTTAATAACTTGTTTGGATACTTTGTGATTTAATATTTTAAATAACGAAGTTAGTTGCACTCTGATTTTGGTATGTGTATATCATGTGCCTCATTCGGGTGTTACAGTTGTGGTATCAGAGTATAGGTTATGATTTTGTAGACAAAAAAAAAAAGGAGTTAGTGACTTAAATCAAAATGATAAGTTTTACCTTTACGACTTAGAGGTATAGAAATAATTATGTGTTTGTTTCTAATATTATAGATCCTAAAATTTTCCTTTTGACCTTAATAGGCAATCATGGCTAGTAAAGATACTAAGTTCCCTAATGGTCAAAAGAAGCTTTTGGAAAAGACCTACCCACCTAGAAGAAAGATTTTAGCAGTAAGAGATTTTCCTCCATTATGTGAACCTAATAAGACCATTTCTCGCACAGAAGAGTTCACAGAAGCGGCTGTTTTGCCAAAGAACCCAGATTCTGAGGAAGATGACCCAAGTGAGGTTATAGAGGATCGAAATAAAGAAAAAACAAGCATAGAACCTTTTCCAATTAGGATGAGGATCCCTTTTTATTCCAAAGTATCTAAATGTGGCAAATGAGTGTTATTATAGATAATAATAGATTAGGCTTTGGATTTGTTATTACTTTGATGACATTAGATAGTTTATTAGATGATAGATGTTTGAGACTCGTATTACTATTATTATTGTTATTACTTTTTAATAAAATTTGGAATATTTATGAATTGTTGTATTGCTTATGTATGAATTATATTTCTTTGAAAATACAGTAATGGCTCGAGGATCTAGGAACCTAATGCTAATGAATCCGACCCCACCCTTGAAGAGATGGCACGCGATAGAAGGAATACAATACATTTGAATCAAGAAACAGGCATAACTTCTCAACACACTACCGTGGAGGCAAATCCCTCTGCGCATACTATGGCTAGGATTATCGAACAACAAGCTAAGCTGTTGGAGGAAATTGCACGAGGAAAGACCGTTGTAAGGCGTAATGATGAGGTACAATCGAGTGAGTGGATCTGGGACAACTATGGAACGACTTAAGAAATTAGGACCGCCTGCCTTTCATGGAAGTGCAGACCCATTGGTTGCTGAGGCATGGCTTAAGGAGATTGAGAAGATTTTCATAGCCATTGGATGCAGTAATAAGCAAAAGGTGGTGTTTGCTACTTTTATGCTAAAGGGTGAAGCTAACTTTTTGTGGGAAGCCACTTCTCGCCTCATGAGGACTCGTTTAGGGGAGACTCCAATCACTTGGGGAATGTTTGAGGAAGCTTTCAATGAGAAGTACTTTCCAGATCGGGTTCACTATAAGATGGAGGCAGACTTTCTTAGACTTATTCAAGGCAACAAGTTAGTGGTTGAATATGAAAGAGAGTTCACTGCCTTGTCTCGATTTGTGCCTGCTTTAGGGGAAGACATGAAATGCCGATGATTTTTTGACGGATTGCGTCCAGCTCTTAAGGCTCGATTATCAATTCTCAAGTTGAATGAGTATGCTGACCTGGTGGATCAAGCTATGATAGCGGAACGGTATCAGAATGAGTTGCACGAGGCTTGAGATCGATGAAGCAAGAATAAGCAAGGAGGATCTCATAATGGAAATGCATCTGGCAATAGTAAGGGATTGGTTCAAAAGGTGGTTGGTGAAGGTACGACTCAAAGGGAGTACCTCACTTGTCAATATTGTGATCGAAAGCATCTTGGGGAATGTTGGCGAAAAGTCGATGTTTGTTTTGGTTGTGGAGATCCCAATCATAGGTTGAAAGATTGTTCTAAAAGGCATAACAACTTTTCTAATGCACAAACTAGTGAGGAGCAGAGGAAAAAGACAAGGACAGATGGGCGTGTTTTTGCTATGACTACGCAAGATGCAGAGGCAACTAATGATGTGGTGTCAAGTACTATATTATTATTATCTATAGATGCTGAAGTGTTGTTTCACTCTAGTGCTACACATTCTTTTATTTCTTATATATTCACTTGTTATGCCACGAAACCTACTGAATGTCTGAAGCACCCCTTGTCTATTGCTACTCCTATGGGTGATTACATGTTGGTTGATTGAGTGTATAAATCTTGTGTAGTTAGTTTTGGTGGTAGGGACTTCTTGGTTGATTTGTTGTCACTAGAGATGTCTGATTTTGATGTTATTTTAGGCATGGATTGGTTAGCAACTTACCATGCAAGTATAAACTGTTTTACTAAGGAAATCGAGTTTCATATTCCTGGAAAGATGAGTTTATATTTCCAAGCAAAACTAAGAGTCATGGTAAGTTGTCCACCATTAAAGTCAATAAGATGCTTAAGAGGGGTTATACTAGCTTTTTAAACTCTATGTCAGTTAACAAGCAAAATGGAGTTTCTGTTGAGGATATTCCTATCGTTAGGGAGTTTAATGATGTATTTCTTGAGGATTTACTTGGTTTACCACCTAATCGAGAAATAGAGTTTGTAATTGATTTGGTACCAGGCGCTACTCCTATTTCTAAGGCTGCATATCGAATGGCCCCTTTAGAGCTAAAGGAATTGAAAGTTCAGTTGGAAGAATTGCTTGGTAAAGGATTTATTCATCCTAGTGTATCGCCTTGGGGCGCTCCTATGTTGTTTGTCAAGAAGAAGGACGGGTCGATGAGGTTATGTATCAACTATAGGCAATTGAATATGATCACTATTAAGAATAAGTACCCTTTTCCACGGATTGATGATCTTTTTGATCAATTGCAAGGTGCAACCGTGTTTTCCAAAATTGATTTGAGATCAAGATATCATCAATTGAAGATTAAAAGTGATGATATACCCAAGACAGCTTTTTGCACTCGCTATGGGCATTATGAATTTTTAGTTATGCCCTTTGGATTAACTAATGCCCTACTGCTTTTATGGACCTGATGAATAAGGTGTTTCAACCTTATCTTGATCAATTTGTCGTTGTCTTCATCGATGATATATTGATTTACTCTAAGAGTAAAGAGGATTATGAGGAGCATTTGAGAATAGTGCTTTAAACTCTTCGAGAGAAGAAACTCTATGCTAAATTTAAGAAGTGCGAGTTTTGGCTTAATCAAGTAGTGTTTTTAGGCCATGTAGTTTCTAAAGGTGGAATATCTGTTAATCCCATGAAGGTTGAGGCTATTGTAAGTTGGCAAAGACCCAGTAATGTAACCGAGGTTAGGAGTTTCTTGGGTTTAGCTAGGTATTATAGACGTTTTGTTGGAGGATTCTCCAATTTGGCAGCTCCATTAACTCGTTTAACTAGGAAGAATGAAAAATTTGTATGGAATGATGAATGTGAGGAAAGTTTCAAAGAGCTTGAGAAGAGACTTGTTTTTGCACCAGTTTTAACCATCCTATCAAGTGGTGGTGGTTTTGTTATATACAATGATGCATCCACGAAGGGTTTTGGCTGTATGCTGATGCAACATGGAAAAATGGTAGCGTATGCATCAAGGCAGTTGAAGAGTTATGAGCATAACTATCCAACTCATGACTTAGAGCTGGCGGCTGTGGTTTTTGCTTTAAAAATCTGGAGACATTACCTCTATAGGGAGACTTGTGAGATCTTTTACTAGCTCCAACCATTGCCTTTGTCTTAAGTTCAGCTTTTTTTGGGTAAACAAATACTTTAAACTCTTATGATCTGTATAGATATGACTGCACAATCAATTACCATCCACGTAAAGCAAATGTGATAGCAGATGCTCTTAGTAGAAAGTCATTGGAAAATATGGCACATCTGATTACCTCTCAAAGTTATATTTTGGAAGATCTTAGGAGGTTTGGTATGTTGATTGTGACACATAAACAAGTTGAATTGTTGGCTTGTCTTACAGTGCAACCTACCCTTCATGATAGGATCAAATTAGCAGAAGGAGAGGATTTAGAACTTGTGAAAATTTCTAAAGAAGTCCTGCTGTGGATGAATTGAAGAGGGAAATATTGTCAGAAGCTCACGATTCGGCTTATAGTATACATCCAGGTAGCACGAAGATGTATCGTGATCTGAAAGGTAATTTTTGGTGGAGGAATATGAAGAAAGACATAGTTGAATATGTTTCTAAGTGTTTGACCTGCCGACAAGTTAAGATTGAGCACCAAAGACTCGGTGGACCCTTTAACCTCTTTCTATCCCAAAATGAAAATGGGAACACTTGATTATGGACTTTGTAAGTCGGTTACCACGATCCAAAAGAGGTTGTGATTCCATATGGGTTATCGTGGATCGATTAACTAAGTATGCTCATTTCTTGGCGATAAAGACTACGGATAATTTGGGGCAGTTAGCTTGATTGTTTGTACGTGAAATCGTCAGATTACACGGCGTACCTATCTCCATAGTCTCTGATCAAGATCCACGCTTTACATCTAAGTTTTGGGCTAGCTTACAGAGGGAGTTAGGTACAAAATTAAGATTCAGTACTGCATTTCACCCCCAAACGGATGGTCAGTCAGAAAGGACTATTCAAACTCTTGAAGACATGTTGCGAGCATGTGTTTTGGATTTAGGTGGTAGTTAGGAAGATCATTTAACGTTGATTGAGTTTGCTTATAATAATAGTTACCATTCTATTATTGGGATGGCTCCTTATGAAGCTTTATATAGAAGGACGTGTAAATCACCTATTTGCTGGGACAAAGTTGGAGAACGAAAATTGTTAGGACCAAAACTCATTCAAATCACCACAGATAAGATCAAGTTGATCAAAGAGCGAATTCGTACAGCTCAGAATAGACAAAAGAGTTGTGCAGACTGTCGAAGAAAGGAATTGGAATTTAAAGTTGGTGATCTTGTTTTCTTAAAAGTATCTCCATGAAAGGGAATCTTTCAGTTTGGAAAGAAAGGAAAACTTAGCCCAAACTTATTGGACCATTCAAGATTTTGGAAAGCGTTGGTACTATGGCGTATCGGGTTGCTTTGCCACCGAGTCTGTCAAGGCTTCATAATGTTTTCCATGTATCGGTGTTGAGGAAATACGTAGCCGATCCGTCCCATGCACTAGATTACCAACCCATTCACATCTCCAATGATATGTCATATGAAGAGTCACCTATAGAGATAATTGATCGAAAGGTGCAAGTTTTAAGGTCAAGGGTTATTCCACTGGTAAAGGTACGATGGAGAAATCATGCAAAAGAAGAAGCCACCTAGGAGCGAGAAGCTGAAATAAGGGAGGAATACCCTCAACTTTTCGAACATATGGTACGTATCAAATTTCGAGAACGAAATTTATTTTTATGGGGGGAGAGTTATAATATTGAAATTTTAAGATATGAGGGTATTATATTCTTTACGTATTTAAGTTATAATAAGGATATATATATATATATATATGTCTAAATATGTAAATTTACTTTTTTTTTTTAAAAGTACACTTATACCTGTTTCCAATCAGTCCTAGGGTATAAGTCAGCTACTATATAAATTAATTTTTATATTTTATATCAATTGCATTGCGTTCAACTAGGGTTTTGAGTATAAGCGACTGTGAGAGTAACCCAGCGCACTCAATTTACGGTAAATGAGAGCTTTAATTTCATTAGATTGAGTTATTAATTAAAGAAAATATTTCTAAATTATAATTTTATTGTGTATTCAAGGAATTTCACGTTAAAGTAAGATTAGGAGTATTGATCAAAATACAATTTCCCGTAGTTCACTTGATAAGAGGTAAGAATTTCACTATAATTCTGTTTAATTATATTTTGAGATATTAACTATGAGTCTAGATTTTCTTTTATGTTAGAAATTAGATTCTATATACGTTGAAACATATTAAGTTGTAGTGATTGATTACTATTTACATTGCAATATTGAATATTATATTGTGAATAGAAGTTTAATTAGAAGAGTCTGTATATATACTGATTCCATAAATTTTAATCGGTGAAAACTTTAAATATTTTAAGTTAGTATTTTTATAACAGTTTCAAGACATGAAATTAGATATCATAATTTTTTTTAATGTTAAAATCGTGCATAAAACTATTTTATAAAAATTTTTGAAACTGATTTTACACGCTGAAAAACTAATTTGTGAGAAAGTTATACTTCAATTCACGAATTTTATTTCTAACCAATATGTATCCAAAAATTTGAAAATTTTTATTCTGGTTCATTTATATGTTTACAATGATTTTATAAATTTTCGTAATTTTATGCCAAGTATTTAATTTTATAAAAATCATTGAATTGAGCTGACTCACAGATTTGTACAGTTTGACAGTT
Organism: Boswellia sacra; assembly: GCA_013180625.2. Lineage (NCBI taxonomy): Eukaryota > Viridiplantae > Streptophyta > Magnoliopsida > Sapindales > Burseraceae > Boswellia > Boswellia sacra. The sequence continues at coordinate 23,037 of SNVD02012873.1, forward strand.
TTCTGGTTTCTAAAGAATTAATTTAATTAAAATACTTTTTGCTAATAAAAGTCAACAGAAAAATTCGTGGAACATCATATCCTTGTTTACATCTGTAAATTTTTAGAGTCTTTGGTTTAAGAAATTTAGAGATAAAATTCGTAGAATAATTACTGTTCAGATTCTAGGCTTCAACCGTTAGAACAGTTTAGAGTTGAATTTAACGATATTATTGGTTTTATTATTTTCTAGGATTTTTCAATCATCTGAACAGATAGAAGTAGAGTTATTTGATCTGGATTGGAGGTAAGTGATACTTCTATTAGTGTGTCTTATTTTGACAAATATGAAATATATATGACTCTGACATGAAAAATTTTACCTATTCTTTTACAAAATTAGAAACTATGTTACATAATTATGTTTTAAGGCATCCAATTATATTTTCATATTTATTTACATAGGATGTTTAATAAAATAAATTATTTATTTAGAAATGCTTTTATAATCAAAATTGTTGACAAATTTCCAAACCATTTCATTGCAATTATCTCTAAATATAGAATGTTTTTCTCAGTTCTTTTTCTAAAATTTTTTACAATTTATTTAACTTCAATTTTAAAGTTTTTGAACTGATTTACTTATAATATGAATTTTACATCTGTAATTATGATTATTTTTAAGACTTATTTTATATTTGAATATCTTATGATTTATAATGATTTTGAAGCAAGCTTGACATTATAAATGATGAATTTCTGGCTCATTGTTCGTGATACCCAGTATATTATGTTTTGATATGATATGGTTCTAGCTGGATATATGTTTTGTTGTGCACAAATATGATATGGTATGTGTGATCGTGATTCGATCCTATGATAAGTTATGGCTGCGTGACATAAGCTGTTTTGAAGTTGTTTGTTTTCTCTTATGAATATGTTTTAAGGGACTTTTTTAATATGCTTTGATAAGTTTTATTATATTATAATTAAGTTTTATGTAAATTATTAGGATACTACGAAAATTATTATTATTTCTATGTTTTACTAGCATACTAATTTGTGTATTACTTATTGAGTTGACGGCTTATTCCTCGTCACCTACATTTTTGCAGAGTATGCCTCGTAGATATAAGACTTGTCGAATTGAATGATTAGAGCAGTTTTGGAGATCTTTCTTTTAGCGTGAATAAGAATGTTGCTATATTGTAGTTTCTTTTTTAAACTTGATTTATATTAGTTTTAGTTTGTAACAATGGGATCATTTTAACCCTAGAGTTTAATAACTTGTTTGGATACTTTGTGGTTTAATATTTTAAATAACGAAGTTAGTTACACTCTGAATTTGGTATGTGTATATCATGTGCCTCATTCGGGGTGTTACAATATATGTATCATATCTCATAAATTTTATTGGATTAAAAGGAGGCCATATGCCTTTTAGAATCCCTTAATTTTGACCATACACAATTTCTTTCTCTAGGTTCCTCAACTGAGCAACAGTACTTTGAAGAAGTTTATAAAATTCAACATTTATCAAATCTTTACCAAACTTTTCAATCTAAAACTAGACACATATAAAAGTAATTTTACCAAAAATCACAATTTTCTAATGAGTTTAAGTTAGTCAAAAGCAATTTAGTATGCTTGCTCTGTTCTGGAAGTTAAAATTTTTAGTTTCACAACCACAAATTTGAAAAATCATATAAGTTCGTATAAAACTCCAAAAATCATGAAAATTTCCAGTTCAATAGGTACCACAATCAAGATTTGGCATATCAACAACTAGAATTTTCCAAGAAAGATTGACTCCTCAAAACAACCTGTTTCCTGTACTCTGTTTCAAAATAGGGGGGATTCAAATTCGGTTCAGCAAATTCAAAAATTCACCATAATACACTCATTTCAAATTTCTGAGTGATTCAAAATGATATAAACCCCTTAACATATCTAGTTTCACATATAAAAATTTCAAAACCGAATGACAATCCTAGAATTTTTGAGAAATTTCGTACTCAGCGCTGCTTAGGAAATGAACTATGTAGAATTTAAACTCTAACTCTACTTCTAGCTTCCTATCCACACCCAATCTCCTTAATTATTCCATATTTCATCACATCACAACCCACGTTTTCCATCACCTTACATTTAATGTATGGTGTATAAATGCCATAAATCATTGCCTAACCTTCAATTTCATCATTATATGCCATGGTTATGGACTAGAAGTAGAAAATTCAGTAAAGTCTACCTTTCCTTCTTCTAAAGCCTCCAATTTCACCTTCAATTGCCTTGAAACCTATAGAGGATGAGAGTGTGTTGGAGGGTTTTGAGCACAAGCCAAAATAAAATTATCTAGAATCTCTCCAACCCTCGCCTTTTATACTTATCCAAATAAGCAAAATTTTTTATTAAATCCCCCAAGTTTCTAAACTGTTTATCTCATCCCTCCAACTCCTATCTTTTACATATGACTCCCATGCATGCATATATGCAATTAATAATAGTAACACATATATTATGATGCAATAAAGATTAAACACACTTGCAAATTTTAGGGTGTCGCAGTTGGGGCTATAATTCCAATCCCAAATCTATACCAAACATGGGGATAGGACTGTACTTAGTCCTATTCCATGCCTAGCCCTTTTCCAAACGTGCCCTTAGCTCCATTGCCTAAGAAATGTTTGCTTTAGAGGGTCGGCTTCCATTGGCACCAATTCCTTGGAGCCACACCTATGTTTACCAAATCTATGTGGATAATGCTTCGCATAGTCTTGTGTATGTTGAATATGAAACTCTATTTCATTGGATTTTGCTATGTTATAGGCAATGTGATGATAGAAATTTTTAATTAATCATATTTGAAACTCATGACTTGGATCCTATAATTACTTAAGGTACTAAATAAAAAATTTTTCTCATGTGATAATGACTATATTCAATCTAGCTCTTCAATTTTGATGAAAATTAAAAGAAAGGTAAAATAGAGAAATTGAAAATATTATTTACTATATCTTCTTTACAAAAACATAAGAGTCCTCCTTATCTATACAACGTTAGAGCTTTGAATTGATATATAATAGATATCTCGATGGGTAAGAAGTTAAGTGTGATGAAAAATATGATCGAATTGTTAATTAATTGAAAACAAGTTTTATGTAATTATATAACATTTTTACATTTTAATACATACAAATTGTTATAGGGAATCATAGCTTTCTTAGTTTATATGGTCATTGTTAGATGACTATCACAAATGAATGGCAATGTTTGTTCCATTTTTAGAATTCTAATTTTACACTGATATCAAAGCCTTTATATTTTTCTTTATGGCCTGTCAAGCAAACCTTATCTTCTATAATGAGACTTTATTCGACAAGATTTGGTGGGGTTGTGTCATAAGAAATTGACATTTTTTACAGACATTTTGCCATTGGAAATGTCTTAATAGGATTTATTGAAGTAATAACATCAAATACAATCTATTAATATAAATTGTTAATAACTTTCAAACACAAGCCTATTAAGACATCATTATTGAAGTACTATTGAACATAACTTTGCCAAATTGAAGAAGAAATTTAATGACACCATTTGTCTTGATTGTATTGGAATATCTTGCTTTCGTACGTCTTTATTTTAGCCAAACACACCTGTGAATGAGGAAAATAATATAATAGTAATTACAATGAAAATAATAACGAACTAAATGCTTGAAACGGAATTCATTAAAAAAAAAGGTATAAAATTCAACTGAAACATTATTTCATCAAGAGTTCGAAAAGCATGCTTTACTTCTGTACAAGTATGAAATACTGACCTGAGGAAATTGCTTGCTTTTGCATATCGTTTTGTCTAATTCTCATGCCTAACGCAAGGTCTTCTAACCCTCTTATGTAGTCGACCTTCGACCATCCTTTCGAGCCAATATAACTTTCCGGTTGAGAGTACAATGTATCCAATAGATAATCCGATTACCAATCCGGATCCATAACCCATCGCTGCTGTTTTCCAAGAAAATTTATTTGCCTTGTCATCTTCTTCTTGCAAAGCAGGAGGTAACAAAGGCACCAAAGGATTGCTACAATTCCTTAGCAATGGCTTTCCACGCAATCCTTTATTCTTAACAAAAGAATCACTTTCGAAAGTCGCAAATTGACCCCCTTGTGGAATTGGTCCCGAAAGTTTGTTATAGGAGAGATTTAACACTGCAAGAAATGTAAGACTTTCCATTTGCTTAGGAATTCTTCCATCAAGAATGTTGGAAGACAGGTCTAGTGATTCGAGAGCTGTCATGTTTCCAAACGATGATGGAATGTTTCCGGCCAAGCTATTGTGAGAAAGGTTGAGGACTATGAGTGACTTGAACTTTCCAAAAATTTCAGGAATACTCCCTTCAAAACAATTATTTGAGAGATCAATGGTTCTTAAAGCCATTAAGATTCTATTCCATTTGATCAGCCGCCCTTTCATTGTTAGAAATAAAGGATCTTCATAATAGTTGTACTCTGTAAAGCTACCCCGGTTGCTGTATCCGAAGGAATATATAGAATAGGGGATATTCATATATATATCTTGGTTATTGCCATCTTCAATGCCAGTTGACATCATTCCCTTCAGATTTTCAAAAAAAGAGTTGGACAAATGACCTCTGAATTTGTTGTAAGATAGGTCTAAAATTCGTAGCGAAGACAAGTTAGTTTTGGAATCATTTATGGGCCCATAGAATTGATTAGATTTCAAGACAAGAATCTGCAGCCTTGGAAGAGTTACCAACCAAGAGGGAAACATATCACTTATGTAGTTGTTCCCCACATTTAGAACTTTCAGATTCCCACACGAATTCAAAGATCGTGGCAGTGAACCTTCCAAGTTATTGTCACTGAGGTCAAGACTCCTCAACATACTACCATTTACAAATGTATCTGGTATTCCACCGTGAAAGCTATTGTTTCTCAAGTGCAGAAATTCTAGATCAATGGAATTTACCAAACATTTTGGAATTTTCCCACCTAAATTGTTACTAGACATGTCAAGAACCCAATGCAAACTCAAATTACAAAAAGATGGAGGGATTGTTCCAGTCAAGTTATTGTCAGAAACTATGAAAAGGTCAGTTCCAGGAGGTGGAACCAAAAGTGATCCTTGGAGGCTGTTATTACGAAGATCAAGCTCTTGAATGTTCTTCCATGGATGCTCTACATATGTTAAAAAATTGTGAGATAGATTTAGAGAAATCAAACTCACCCATCCCTCCAAGCCTTTCTTGAAAATCTGACCATGAATTCTGTTGTTGGAGAGGTCTAGCGATGTTAAATTCTCTAAAGAACTCAAGAAACTTGGGAATTCATTTATGTTGCAAGAAGAGAGACTCAAATCTCTAAGAACAATGGATGAGATATCCTTGACATTGACGTTGAAGCTAAACGATAGCAGGCTATTCCCTGAAAGATCGAGGCTCCGAAGGCATTTAAACTTTGATGATAACATGTCAAATTTGAAAGTACCAGTTAAGTTGTTTGATGAAAGATCAAGATGAGTAAGGTTGACAAGTTCAAAGATGGACTTTGGGACTGCACCATTAATCTTATTATCCCCCAAACTTAAACCCTTCAACACTGAACTGGTGGGCTTGATTTGGCCGATAGGAGCAGTAAGTTGGTTAATTGAAAGGTCTATATAAGACAAAGATGGCATAGTGAACAAACAAGATGGTAATTCACCATGGAGAAAGTTATCAGACAGAGAGAGGTAGAATAAATTGGGAAGATCACATAGAGAAAGAGGTATGGAGCCTCTAAAGTTATTCCCTGAAAGATCCACATAAGACAGTTCTGTAAGGTTAGAAAAAATATCTGGAATCTGACCTGACAACATGTTTCCAGAAAGGTTTAGCCGAGTGAGGTTTTCAAGCTTTGATAGTGACGCTGGAATTAATCCTGTGAGCCTGTTATCAGAGAGGTCTAAAGAGGAGAGGTTTTCAAGGTTTGATGCTGGAATTAATCCTGTGAGACTGTTAGCAGAGAGGCGGATCTCTTCCAGGTGTGGAAGTTGGACGAAAATGCTGAGGTTGAGAGTAACCTGCAAACAAGAGTAGGAGAGATCTAGTGCATTTACATTACCTGTATCATAATCACACATAACCCCATCCCAAGAGCAGCAATCTTTACCCTCCATCCAAGAGTCTGTCATAGAACAGGGTATATGGTCGGGCTCAGAGCCATTACAAGGTAGGCAGTGTGGAAAGCTTTTGTAAGTAGTGTTCTTAAATTTAAGCAATGCAGAACACTCTTTGAAATTAGGAGAAGAGGAATTGAAAGGTATTGATTGATCTCGAACGACAATATTTGGGTGGTGCATACAATCAACTTGAAAATTAACATGCAAGAACAATATCAGGAGAAGACAAGAATGCCATGTTATTGTTAAGCTCCCCATGATATCAATCTTGAACAAGTAAACAAAATCAAACTTAGCAAATTGGGTTTAATTGATGAGGAACATAACGCAGACCAAAATTTATTTATAGTTGCAGCTAATTCCAAGGACACACAGCTTCCTGTATAATTCTTTCATGTATGTATCTTTCCAGGAAACTTCCAAGAAAATATATGTTACCTGCTAATGCTCATGGAAAACTTTTAGATCTCAGTAATGGGAATAAAATGTATCATTGAAACTTTTACTTTGTGCTGCCTTGTTGACTGGCGAATCTTATGATTCTATCACGATATGATTATTACTTGAGTGGGATGGTTTACAGCCAACTTGACATTATTGTGATGCAAGTGGAGTTGGAGACTCACCACTCAGCCATTTCATACAAGCCATCTATTCTCAAACCATTATTAAAGCGAGTTGGTCGTCACTCCATAAGCAATTGAGCGTGTTTGAGGGTGTTGACTCAAGGAACGTAGTCTAGACTTATTTAAGTGTTGGTCCGGCAAACTTGCATAACAGAGTTAATTGAGAAGTGAGTTGACCGAAGCTATACATGAGTGAGTTGAAGAGTGGACGCTTTCGATATTCCTGTCTTTCACCACGACTCCACTCACCTTTCCTTATTTCCTAAAGCATGATTAAAACAGTATTAGAGAGCAAAACCTATTGGAGGCGGTAGAGCATGTGAAGCTTGGCTATAGATTGCCATGTCCAATTTGTATCAAAGACAACAGTTTGAGAGAGTTCAGAAGCTCTCGTTTGGCAGAATAATATTACTACTCTCTTAATTTCTCCTCTCATATTTTGAGCTCTTGTAATATCATCCCTCCATGTTAACTTTATTGTTATCTTTTACACAATAGACATTTATATTTTTTAAAAATAATTTTTTTACTAAATTATCCATAAAGTAATTTACCAATAAGGACTCGCTACCCAATCGTATTAAACCACCCAATCGTATTAAACCATATGCTTATCTCAATTTACATGTAATTTAATTATATATCTAAACAAAATCACCATAAACATATAAATTAATGTCTGATTCGAATATTAAGAAAAGAAATTACTCCTTATTGAAGTTCTAATAGTCATAGCCAGAGCTAGGTACAAACTTGGAAAGCCTGGGCTCTCCCAAAACTTAAAAAACTTCTCTTAAACCTGTTAGTTTAAAAGATTATTGTTATACCCTCTTTTAAATTAAAACTTAATTTTAAATTTTGTTTTTGTTTTTGCTTTTTGTTTTTGTCTAGGAATAGCCCATCTAGCGCATTTGGCTCTATTACACATGTTATTTTTCTATCGAAATAACATAATTTGCAATCATTTAAGTTTCTCTTATATTTTAGTTATTTTTTGTCATTTTATTTAAAATCAAATTTTAGATTTTTAAATTTTTTAATTACTTAATTGAGTTAAATTATATCTTTTTCATTACATTTTTTTTTGTAGTTTGTAAATTATCCATGTTTTGTCATCAAAAGAATACAAATTCAAGTAATTCCTACTCAATGGTAAAAATTAACCATTTTTCTAATATTTAGTGAAGTCATATATTATTTACAAAGTTTAATGAACAATATGTCACGAGCTTAGAGGTTTGCGCAGCTGCTCGTGCGGCACTTAGGCAACTTGACTTCGAAAGTTGCTAAGTAAGCCTTGATGCTAGTCTTCTCGCTCAAGGAGAAGAAAGGGTCGTTGAGCCGAAGAGCCAGTAGGGAAAGAAGAGATGGAGACAAGAAATGCTAAGCAAAAGAGCTTTATATTATATGAGAAAGCTTTACAATGCTTGGATGCTTTGTGAGTATTTGTGGATGCTTTACAAATAAGACTTGGAGGGGTTTATATAGTGAACCACCTCTCAAATGAATGGCCTAGATCTAATGCATCTAAGGGTCATAATTCATTCTTATCTACTACATTATCTAGATATGTACAAGAGGATATTATCTACTAAATAATCTAGATAAATACAAGAGATAATTATAGAAGTTTATCTTGCTAGAGAATTCTAGAAGATGGGCTTGGGCCTGGACTTTCTAGAAGCTGGGCCAAGCCTCTAACATCTCTGGGCGATTCTAGCAAGTAAATTGGGTGGGTCGTGACATCCTCCCCACCTAATTCTGTGACGTCCTCGGCGCGCTTTCTTCCTTGTTGGGGTAGCAACTTGATAAGTACCTTGTCCCGCTCTTGAAATGCGAGGTGTCATCTCTTACTATCCGCCCATTTCTTCCTTTTCTTGGCGGCCTTGTCTAAGTATGCTCGCGTGGTGTCGGTTTGGTCATGCCATTCCTTTGCGAGCTTGTATGCCGCTGAACTCTTCCCTCCATAGGTTGAGGCTATTGCATGTGGAGTCATAGGTTGTTGTCCCATCACAATCTGGAAGGGACTCTTGCCTGTTGCCTTGCTCCTTTGGAGATTATGTGAGAATTGGGCAACGTCTAGCAACTTTGCCAAATCATGTTGATGGACGCTCACATAATGCCTCAAGTATAGCTCAAGCAAGGCATTGATGCGCTCGGTTTGCCTATCGGTTTGGGGATGGAAGCTTGTTGAAAAGGTCAAATCGGTCCCCAACATTTTGAAGAGCTCTCCCCAAAAGCGTCCCATGAAGCGAGGGTCACGATCACTCACAATGTTTTGTGGGACTCCTCATAGCTTGACTATGTGCTTGAGGAATGCTTGAGCGGCTTCATCCGCGGTGCAGCAATCCGTAGAGACGGGTATGAAGGTGGCATGTTTGCTGAACCGATCAACTACCACCATTATGCTTCCATACCCTTCAGGTTTTTGCAAGGCCACGATGAAGTCCATCGAGACGCTTTGCCATGGCCTTTCTACAATGGGTAGGGGTTCAAGCAACTTCGCTGGACGTTGGTGCTCGACCTTGTCTTGTTGGCACACAAGACAAGTCCTTACATAGCCCTCCACGTCTTCTCTCATTTGAGGCCAATAATAAGAATCTTGCAAGAGTGCAAGGGTTTGTGCCATACCTGGGTGACCAGCACACTTGGAATCATGGTACTCCTTAATGATCTCCTTCCGCAAGTTCCCATGTCTAGGCACGAAGAGGCGGTTACCCGTTGTGGGGAGTAAGCCTTCATCATGCCAAAAACATCGTGTCTTCCCCTCACTTACCAACTTCAATAGGTTGTTGGTTGACCCAGGTATGACAACCCAAGAGGGGGGGTGAATTGGGTTTTATTTATCAAAACGAATTTATAAAACTTTTCTTGAAAGATAAAAATTATTTCACTTTTTCTTTTGAGAATAGAAGTGAAGAAGATGAAAATAGAAGTTATCTAAGATGCAATCAAGAGAATAGCAATAATAAATAATCTCAAGTGCAAGTAAATGTAAAGAGTATAGGGATAGAGAGAGTGCAAACTCAATTTACGTGGTTCGGCAAACCTTGCCTACGTCCACGGGCTCCTAGCTTCTCCACAAGCTAGGCTTTCCACTAAGTTGTAGAATACTTTACAACTTGCTTGATGAACAACTTCACCAAGACTTTTTTTCTTCAACTCTTGATAACACCACACCAAGAGTTCTTCTTGATGAACAACCTCACCAAGGAAAGAGTTCTCTCAAGGATATCTTTTATCCTTTATAAGAAGATCTCACTCTCACACAATATAAGAACAAAGAAAAGTTTTTACAACAAAAGTACAACTCTCTTCAAAGAGTAGATATAGAATATAAAAGCTCTATAAACTTGATATTTCTCTTGGCTTTTTTGCTTGATAAAATGCTTCTCTTGCCCTTATTGAATGCATGGGAGAATGGCTCCTTTTATAGGCAAATGAGATGAACTTAATCAAGTGAAGACACCATCTCCAAATTTTCTGCCCACCATAAAAACCGTAATCTTGTCTGCCATTTTTGTCAATGTTCCGTTTGAAATTTGAAAATCTGTAAAACATAAAAGATCTGCACATTTGAATAAGCTTTCCAACGCATGAAGAACCAAGTCATTTGGATATCTGTAGCTCAAGATATGGCCAAAACACCATTCGGTGCTCAAGTGACTTGATTTTTCTTCCATGTGTCTGTCCACTGACTTGAATGATAATTCTGTCAGCCTTCCATTTGAAATTTGAATTTCTTCAAAACATAAAAGATCTTCATATTTGAATAAGCTTTCCAAAACATTAAGAATCAAAGTAATTGGATATCTCTATCTTAAGATATGGCCAAAACACCATTCGGTACTTATGTGAGTTGATTTTACTTCTCTGTGTCAATCCATCGAATTGCATGTCAATTATGTCGGTCTTCCATTTGAAATTTGAATTTCTTCAAAACATATGAAATGTGCCCCATTAAGTCATCTTTCTAATTCCGCAAGAATCAAGTCATTTTGATTTTTCTAGCTCAAGATATGTCCAAAAGAGTATTCCGTGCTCATGTCAGCTGCTTCCATTTGTCTTTCACTTTGCATGATGATTTGGACGATCTTACACTTAAAATTTGAATTTCTTTAAAACATATGAAATGTTATAAATTGAGTAAGCTTTCCAAAGGCTCAAGAGTCACGTAATTTGGGCTTTTGTAAAGAAACATATGACCAATTGATTAAACATTCCTCATGTGTCACATTCCTTGAATCAAACCTTATACTTAAACTTTGGTGCCTTTAACATGTAGTCTTCTCCTTAGCTTCAACACTTCATTTTAATAAGCCCCTTCTTGATTTTATAATTATTTCAATAATCTTATTCTTGCACATAAATAAATATATTAGTAAATCTCAATGAATCAATGTGTATTGTTATCATCAAAATTATCATATAGCCTTAGGGCTAACAGTTGGCTATGGGGTCATGCTCTAGGCCTTGTTTGATGCCGTCGATGAGCACATTTTGTGGACGACTTGCACTCAAGGTGGCAAGTTCCGCTTCGCGACTTAGAGCATCAGCCACAATGGTTGTCTTGCCCGCTTTGTACTCAAGCGAGTCTTGGAGTTGCTTCTCTAACTCCACAAGTTTGGGTGGTGCCATGTGATAAGGCACCATGGCTGGAAGCTTGGCATCGAGTTCCAACTGATTTGGTACTCCACTTCCCGTTGTGGAGGTAACTTCTTTGGAAGTTCTTGGGGCATCACATCCTTATATTTCTCAAGGATGGCTTGAACTTTCCTTGGCATTGGGTCCTTGGTAATGGCAACGTCCTCACCAACATTTAGTTCTCGAACGGTGGCAAGGGAACTTGGATCTATCCATTTGAATTGTAGTGCGGAGAGCGTTTTGCTTTCAACCTTTGCTACACATTCTGCCATCACCATGTATGCATGGCTCCCATCGAGTATGTTGAGGGAGTTAGAAGATGGTATGGAGAAGGCATGAACTTGGTCGAAGAACTTCATGCCTAGCACTACTTGAAAGTCGTCCATGGGGACGATGGAGAAATCAAGCTTACCGTTCAATGTGCCAAGTTGTACCGATGTTGCCTTGGAAACTCCCAAGATTACTTTGGCGGGTGAGTTTACCGCCTTAATGGTGCCTCCTCCATTGGTATATTTGAGGCCTAACCGTTTGGCCTCTTCCATGGAGATGAAGTTATGCGTGGCTCCCGTATCAAGCATCGCACGCACATCCTTGCCGTTGATTGTAGCGCTCACATACATTAGACCCTTTTGAACATGGGTGGGTCTTTCAAGTGCGCCAATGGTACGGAGAGAACCTATCTCCGCTTGAGGCTCCTCATTTTGCACGCTCTCATGTTGAGCGGCTAAGGCATTGAGGGCCTTCCTCTTTGGGCAATCACGCACCCAATGAGGACCATCACAAATGAAGCAAGGACTTTTAGGTTTGGGGTTATCAGACTTACCTTTGTTGGGTGTGTCACGCTTGTCTCCCCCGGATGGTTTACGTGCACCATCTTCCTTTCGGTCATGTCCTTTCCGGTCTCCCCCACCTTTACCGTGGTTGGCCTTCCTCTCCTTCGATTGGGATGAGTAGTCTATGAGGGATTCGGTCACGACTATAGCGTCATCAAGATTTTGCACGCTAAACCTTTCGAGCTCAACCCTCGCCCAATCTTTTAACCCGTCGAGGAAGTAGAAGAGAGAATCATTTTCAGACATACCTTCGATTTCAAGGATGATGGTGGTGAAATCCTTGATATACTCACGAATCGTGCCGCTTTGCTTCAAACGACAGAGGCGACCCCTTGCCTCCTTCTCGGCATTGCTAGGAGAGAAGTACTTCCGAAGCTCTCCTTGAAATCCCCCCATGTACGAAGGGATAAGATGCCTCTGCCCACATCGCCATGCTTGCGACGTCACCATAATTGGGCTGCATCTCGTAGGGATGTGGGCGCAATGCCGATCCTCGAAGTGTCATCATTGACATGTTTGGCTTCGAATAGGAAGTTCTCAACTTCCGTGGCGTTGCGAGTGCCATTGTATGTGGAAGGAGTAGGCACGTGCATGGTGCTTAGCCCACTTGGGTAAGACGGGTTAGCACGGTCACATTGATGCTTCTCCCATTCCGTGCGGGATTCCTCCACATCCGCACGAATTACTCGCAACTCATTCTCCACAAAGGTCCACAAGCTGATAAGCTCTCGTGTAAGGTTGTGTAACTCCTTTTCATAGGCGTTACTAAACTCAAGAATGTTGGACTTTGTTGCTTGGGTGATCTCTTCATAGTCCGTCTCTAGGCCTTCGAGACAGTCGGAGAGGCCCTTAATTGCATTGTCCATCCCCGAGATCGCTTGCTCTAAGCTAGCAACATGAGGCTCTAAAGACTCCGAGGGTGGAGCTTTGGACTTACCTAGTTTTCCTTATGGGCGTGGTAGAGGTTGCTCCTCTCGTCCACGAACTTGCTCCTCCATGGTCACTTCAAGGTCGGATGCCATGCTCTTGTGCTCGAACTGTGCTCTGATACCAACTGTCACGAGCTTAGAGGTTTGCGCAGCTGCTTGTGCGACACTTAGGTAACTTGACTCCGAAAGTTGCTAAGTAAGCCTTGATGCTAGTCTTCTCGCTCAAAGAGAAGAAAGGGTCGTTGAGCCGAAGAGCCTGTAGGCAAAGAAGAGATGGAGACAAGAAATGCTAACCAAAAGAGCTTTGTATTATATGAGAAAGCTTTACAATACTGGGATGCTTTGTGAGTATTTGTGGATACTTTACAAATGAGACTTGGAGGGGTTTATATAGTGAACCACCTCTCAAATGAATGGCCTAAAGCTAATGCATCTAAGGGTCATAATTCATTCTTATCTACTACATTATCTAGATATGTACAAGAGGATATTATCTACTAAATAATCTAGATAAATACAAGAGATAATTATAGAAGTTTATCTTGCTAGAGAATTCTAGAAGATGGGCTTGGGCCTGGACTTTCTAGAAGTTGGGCCAAGCCTCTAACATCTCTGGGCCATTCTAGCAAGTAAATTGGGCGGGTCGTGACAAATACCTTGCTTGCATACATTGGGAAAATATTTTTGATAACATCGATGATGAGGCAATTATGCAATGTTTTCAAAATATGAAAACTTATCGGGAACTTTTATATTATTGAATATTAGAATTTAGTATTTTGTATTTTGCTTCATTGCATTAGGATTAATTTTGATGGTTAAGGTTCACTATGTCTCTTTATCTCTATGTATTCTTCTTTATTTTTTATTTTTCTTGTATAATTGAAATTTATTAAATAAATTATAAATATTAAAAATATTAAAAGTGCCCCTCCTTTGGTAAAATCTTGGATTCGCCACTGCATATTGTCTCACCCTTGTTATTGTTGCTAGTCTCACACAGATTGACATACTCATCAGAAATGTTAAGCATTTTCCCAAAAGAAAAAAAGAAAGATAAACAAAAGAACAAAGAAAGAAATAGATATAAATTAAGTGTCGTTGGATTATATATTTATTTGAATAGGTTTCAAGCTCCTCCATATATGTAACATATACAAGGGATGTGAGATATTATATATCATAAAGATACTTTTATGTGAGATAAGTATATATGTACTAGGAGATTGTTTTGGACCACCCAGTGGTTTGACATAATATTAATTAAGCAAATAAAATCTCTTTAATTTGTATCATTGACCATCCTTAAGATATGGATTTTTAATAATATATAACTGTTATGACCATAAAATTAATGTTCTATTTTAATCCAATTCATCTGCAAAAACTTCATTGAGCTCATATAATCCAAGAAATTAAGTAGATTAATATTTAATTTGACTAAAAATATAATGAAAGATAAAAATCTTTCCCACAAGTTATATATATATATATATATATATATATATATATAATATATATATATATGTTTAAAAAGGTGATTCAATTAATATCTCAACAAAAAAATTTTTTATTGAAATAATAAGAAAAACTAATTTTAATCTATTCTTTTAAATTAAAAATTTGTTATGAATATGTAGTCCAATATATATTGACATAAAATGGGAAGTTATTAGACACATCAAAAATAATTTTTATTGTTAAAATAAATTGAGATATTAGTTCAATCACTTTTTTAAAAATCATTTCATAGACAGTCCATAAGCAAAGGGTAGTCCGTTATATAAGGATGGTAGGCGAAATTCTTCCCAATATAATCACTTCTTAAATACAGTTAAAAATCATAGTTTTAAAATGATTAAAAAGGTTTTTTTTTTGCGAAATTAGCAAAATTAAAGGTATTTTTTTCTAATTTAAAGGAATAAAAATTGGAATTATTTTCAAGTACTCAAGGAATTTCTACAATGTTTGCACTCTGCTGAAAGTTAAAGAGTTTGCAATGTGAATCCAAAGTGTTTGGAGAAACCCTTGGGCAATGTGAAATACACAATGGCTAAATTTGCGCTGATTCAGTTTCCCCAGTATATTTGTTGCCGAGTTAATTGTTGGAAGTCCCATGAGTCCTTCATTTTAACTTTGAATCTTAATTTCAAACTTATCATTATTTTGAGCAAAACACTTTTAGTTATTATTAAATGGAGAGGCAGCAAGAAAAAGGGGACTTTATTTTATGTACCCATCTTTACATCTCTCAAGACTCTCCTTTAACCATTTTACATCTCTCATGACTCTCCTTTAACCATTCAATGTGAGACTCAACAAGTAGTCCTAGAAGACTACGGTAATGCTAATGTTAACCTCCCCATGATCATCAATCTTGGAACAAGTAAACGAAATGAAATGCAACCTGCACCTGCCTTTTTGAGCGGTTGCTGAGGGACATGAGTAGTCTTCCAAGGACACTCAGCATCTTTCAAAAGTCTTTCATATCTCTTTCTAGGAAACTTTTCACAAAATAATAGTGCAATGGAACCTAACTTTAATGGAAAACTCTTGCTACCAGATATTTTTATTAATGGTCAAAACGAGACTTGGCAACCGCAAAACTAAATATTTGTAATTTTATAAATGCTAAAGCACTTTACTTTGTCAAATGAGAAGAAAAAAAAACTAAAATGTAAGGCATCATACTTTAGAGTAATGCTACTCATACAAACTACTTATACAAACTCATATATACAAACTAACGTGGCATAATATGATTTGATAAATAAATACAGTGATTTGATAAATATATATTAATAATAAATGACATTAATTAACATAGGTGATTTGGCAATTATATAGAGATACCACATCAGTTTGTATGTGTGAGTTTGTATAAGTAGTTTGTATGAGTAGTATTAATCATTTCTTTATATATGTTTCCTTGTTGAGTGGGGTAACCTCCTTATTAATTAGTGCATTGGTCATAAACTAATCATCGTTCCCATGAAGATGGCAAAATGTTGACTTTGGGTGGATAAGTGTCGCATAAGAATTTAAGTGGAGCAACTCCCCATTTTAGTGGATAGTTTACTTTTTTTTTTCTTATTTTAAGGGAATTGTAGTATTTTTGGATGAATATTATATTCATCTATCTATTCAATGGAGATAAATTTTTTAAAAGATAAGTAAATGAATAACAATATATATAACTAATTATATCCTCCTTATAACCTCAAAATTCCTCATGAACTATATAAGATGTAGGTTAATTGATTATCCATTTGATGGTTAATCATGAATATCATGCTGAGTATCATGAAGCTAAATGCGATGAAGAATATGATTAAATTGCTTAATTGATTGAATATGACATGCTATACAAACCTAGTTATATAACAGGGCATTATATGCATAATCATATAAAAATTGTTGACATAATTCACAACTTTCTTCATTTACGTAATCAGTGCAAGATGGTCATCACATGTGAAAGGTAACTATTTATTCCAATCTCAAAATTCAAAATTTACATAGAGATCAATCTGGATATTATTGAAATAAAGTTAACAACTTCAAACACAATCCCAACATCAATAAACACTATTGAACGTAACTTTTGCCAAGTTAAATGACAAATTAAACAACGCCACCTCCCTTGATTTTATTGGAACATTGTGCTCCCCTTATTTTAGTCAAATATCACCTGTTAATGACGGAAACAACAAAACAACAATAACAGTAATTAAATTAACAATAACAAAGTAAAAGCTTCATTGAAAGAGAATGATCGGAACGAAAAAAAGAAACGACAATAAAATGCAAGCAAAACATTATTAGTGTCACAACTTCAAAAGCATGTTTTAATTCTGTAGAAGTAAAAAATAGTGACCTGAGAAAATTCTGGCTTTTGCTTATAATTTGTTCTAACTTTCATGCTTTAACAAGTTCTTCTAAATTTCTTTCGTAGCCAGCCTTGGACGATCATTTCGAGCCATTTTAGCTTTCCTGTTGATAGTATAATGTACCCTATAGATAAACCAATTACCTGGCCGCATCCATAACCCATCATCGTAATCTTCCAATCAAATTCAATTGTAGTATCATCTTCTACCTGCAAAACTGATGAAGGTATTGAAGGTACTAAATCATTGCCACATTTCTTTGGCAATGGCTTTCCACACAATCCTTTATTCCCAATAAAGAAACCAATTTCGAATGTAGCAAATTGACCGCCTTGTGGAATAGGTCCCAAAAATTTGTTATGGGAAAGATTTAATACTTCAAGGAATGTAAGACTTTCCATTTGTTGAGGGATCCTACCAGTCAGTTTGTTTGAAGAAAGGTCTAGGGATTCAAGAGCTTTCATGTTCCCAAATGATGATGGAATATTACCTGTTAAGCTATTGTGAGAAAGGTTGAGCACTATAAGTGACTTAAACTTTCCAAGAATTTCAGGAATGCTTCCTTCAAAACAATTGTTTGACAGATCAATCGCTTTGAAATCCGTAATGATTCTTTGAAATTCGATCAGCTGCCCTTTCATTACCATGGAAAAAGAATCTTGATAATAGTCAAATTTTCCGTATGATCTGAATTTGCGCCAGCTATTGAAGTTGTTTGCTGTATCAATATGATCATTATCGTCACTATCTCCACGTAATTTTAATTCTTCCGAGCTATAATAATTTCCCCCTATATATGTTGCCTGTTCATAATCATGATCATCTACTGACATCATTGCTTCCAAATTTCCATAAAAAAATTTGGACAAATAACCCATGAATTGATTGTTCGAGAGATCTAAAATATGTAAGTTAGAGAAGATAGTTTCAGAATCATCTATGGGCCCATAAAATTGATTATATCTCAAGACAAGAATCTTTAGCATCGGAAGAGTTCCCAACCAATAAGGAAATATGTCACTTATATTGTTGTTTCCCACATTTATAACTTCGACTTTGCTGCATAAATTCAGAGATCGAGGCAATGGCCCTTTCACGTTATTATCACTAAGGTCAAGACTTGTCAACAAACTTCCATTTGCATATGCCTTTTCCTTGGACTGACTTTACATATGCCTTTTCCTTGGACTGACTTTCCCGTTCCCATCAACACGCCATAAGCTGTTGTACTCGTTACTGGAATTCCCAACTTGTGCACTAATTCGATGGAAATAAAATTGTGGGTTGCTCCACAATCTATTAACACTACTACATCAATTCCCAAAATAATGCCTTTGATTTTCATAGTCTTAGGAGAAGTAAGACCAACAACAGAGTTCAGGGATATTTCCACTCCCTCTTCTATCATCACTGTATTATTTTCTTCTTCTCCTAAAAATTCCTCTTCCTCGAGCTCCTCAGAGCAAGGGTCTTCGTTCACAACTAGAACCTGAAGTTCTCTGTTCTTGCATTTATGGCCCAAAGAATACTTCTCATCACATTTAAAGCATAACCCCTTCTCTCTTTTTTCCTGTAATTCGGCACCTGTCAAACGTTTAAACTGAGCTTCTTTAAACTGACCTGGAGGTTTTCCAGCTGAGAATGGAATCTTAGATGGCGACCAGTTTGTGGTTCTCTGTTCCGGTCGAACTTCTGTCACCATACGAGTTGGTTTGAACATTTGGGAATCACGAGCTCGTTTCAGTAGTTTGTTGCGATCTTCGACCCTCTGTGAAACTTCCATAATTTCTGTTAAACCAGTCGGCCGTAGCATCCGAACATCCGCTCGAATATCTTCACGAAGCCCGTTTACATACACCGCTTCTAATGTTTGCTCTAACACCTCTCGCAATGGAACAGCTAACAACTCAAATTGTTCTCTGTATTCTGCCACTGTTCCTGTCTGTCGAATCGCAAAAAACTTCTCTGCAATCGTCCCTTCTTGTGAGTCTCTAAACCGCTGTAGTATCAGCAACTTAAAATCCCCCCACGTTCGAATGGGTTGCCTAGCGATTTCGCATTGAAACCAGGTTGAAGCAGTGCCATCCATGCATACTCCAACGGCTTCAATCTTCTCCGCCTCCGTCAATTTGTTCATCTGGAAGTAGCGCTCTGCTCTGAAGATCCAAATGTCTGGGTCATGGCCAGAAAAAATCGGCATCTCTATTTTTCGGCCTCCCACACTAATATGATCTCCCAACTCTAAGTCTCTGGCTCGAGCACTACGGTTCCCGGTCATCCCTGCATGGCCAGCTTCTCCAGTGGGTGTGGCCATTTTCCCATCTCGCGTGAAGGATCGAAATCCTTCTTCCATCACCTTCGCAAGTTTCTCCAGCCCAAAGGAAAATTCCTCCATCGATCGTTCAATTGCAGGTAACTTCGCCAAAACTCCCTCCAACCCGGCCTCGACCTGGTCCAACCGAGCTTCCGTTTGTTTCTTTGCCATGGAGACCGATTAAAATGGCTCTGATACCAAGTTGATAGGACTCCAAGCAAGGAAATAAAAATGGCAGAATTATTGAATAAGAAGATTGAGCTCCAATTATATTCAAAGGAAAAAAAGTTTCTAGTTTCGAGTACTGGTAGACTTCCTCTACAATTCCATGTCCTCTCCCCTCTCTCTTCTTACTTTTTATAATCATCTACCCGTACCCAAAATCTAACAAACTTTAGAAGCTTCTATCCAGCTCAGCCTATCCTTACACTTTATTCACTACCCCCAACCCCACCTTATTACTTTATACCCTTTTTGTTTTTACGAACATAAGTCCAGCGAATTGGAGGCCTATCAGGCGGTAAAGCATGTGAAGCTTGGCTATAGATTGCCATGTCCAATTTGTATCAAAGACAACATTTTGAGAGAGTTCAGAAGCTCTCGTTTGGCAAAAATAATATTGCTACTCTCCTAATTTCCCCTCTCATATTTTGAGCTCTTGTAATATCACCCCTCCATGTTAACTTTATTGTTATCTTTTACATAATAGACATTTATATTTTTTAAAAATAATTTTTTACTAAATTATCCATAAAGTAATTTACCAATAAGGACTCGCTACCCAATCTTATTAAACCATATGCTTATCTTAATTTACATCTAATTTAATTATTTCTAAACAAAATCACCATAAACATATAAATTATTGTCTCATTCGAATATTAAGAAGAGAAATTGCTCCTTATTGAAGTTCTAATAGTCATGGCCAGAGCTAGGTACAAACTTGGAGAGCCTGGGCCGTCCTAAAACTTAAAAAAATTTCTCTTACACCTGTTAGTTTAAAAGATTATGGTTATACCCTCTTTTAAATTAAAACTTAATTTTAAATTTTTTTTTGTTTTTTTGTTTTTTGTTTTAAACTTGCCAAAGCCCAGCTAATGCATTTGGCTCTATTACACATGTTATTTTACTATCGAAATAACATAATTTGCAATCATATAAGTTTCTCTTATATTTTAGTTAATTTTTGCTATTTTATTTAAAATCAAATTTTAGATTTTTTAATTACTTAATTGAGTTAAATTATATCTTTTTCATTTCATTTTTTTGTAGTTTGTAAATTATCCATGTTTTGTCGTCAAAAGAATACAAATTCAAGTAAGTCCTACTCAATGATAAAAATTAACCATTTTTCTAATATTTAGTGAAGTTATATATTATTTATAAATTTTGGTGAACAATAGCTTGCTTGCATACATTGAGAAAATATTTTTGATAATATTGATGATGAGGCAATTATGTAATGTTTTCAAAATATGAAAACTTATCGGGGACTTTTATATTATTGAATAGTAGAATTTTGTATTTTGTATTTTGCTTCATTGCATTAGGATTAATTTTGATGGTTAAGGTTCACTAGTCTCTTTATCTCTGTGTATTCTTTTTTCCTTTTATTTTTCTTGTATAATTGAAATTTATTAAATAAATTTTAAATATTAAAAATATTAAAAGTGCCCCTCCTTTGGTAAAATCTTGGATTCGCCACTGCATATTGTCTCATCCTTATTATTGTTGATAGTCTCACATAGATTGACATACCCATCAAAAACGTTAAGCATTTTCCCAAAAGAAGAAAATAAAGATAAACAAAAGAACAAAAAAAGAAATAGATATAAATTAAGTATCAATGGATTACATATTTATTTGAATAGGTTTCAAGCTCCTCCATATATGTAACATATACAGGGGATGTAAGATATTAAGGGGATGTGAGATATTATATATATCATAAAGATACTTTTATGTTGAAGAAAATATTATATATAGACTTACATAAATATAAGTACATATGTACTAGGAGATTGTTTTGGACCACCCTGTGGTTTGACATAATATTAATTAAGCAAATAAAATCTCTTTAATTTGTATCATCGACTACCCTTAAGATATGGATTTTAAGTAATACATAACTGTTATGACCATAAAATTAATGTTCTATTATAGTCCAATTCATCTGCAAAAAATTTCAATAAGCTCATATAATCCAAGAGATTAAGTAGATTAATATTTAATTTGACTAAAAATATAATAAAAGATAAAAATCTTTGTCACAAGTTATATATATTAAAAAAAGGTGATTCAATTAATATCTCAACAAAAAAATTTTATTATTGAAATAATAAGAAAAACTAATTTTAATCTATTCTTTTTAAATTTAAAATTTTTTATAAATATGTAGTATTAACATACAATAGGAAGCTATGGACAAATCAAACATAATTTTTAGTGTTAAAATAACTTGAGATATTAGCTCAATCACTTTTTTAAAAATTATTTTATTGACAGTCCATACAAGCAAGGGGTAGTCCGTTATATAAGGATGGTAGGTGAAATTCTTCCCAATATAATCACTTCTTAAACACAGTTAAAAATCAAAGTCTTAAAATGATTGAAAAGGCATTTTTTTGGGAAATCAACAAAATTAATAGTATTATTTTCTAATTTAAAGGAAGAAAAATTGGAATTATTTTCAAGTACTTAAGTAATTTCTACAATGTGAAGTGAAGTGTACTTGTTGATGAATCATGTTTGCACTTTGCTGAAAGTTAGAGTTTGCAATGTGATTAATCCAAGTGTTTGGAGAAACCCTTCAGCAATGTGAAATACACATTGGATGAATTTGCGCTGAGTCAGTCTCCGCAGTATACTTGTTGCCGAGTTAATTGTTGGAAGTCCCATGAGTCCTTCATTTTAACTTGGAATCTTAATTTAAAACTTATCATTATTTTGAGCAAGACACTTTTAGTTATTATTAAATGGAGAGGCAGCAAGAAAAAGGGTACTTTATTTTATGTACCCATCTTTACATCCTCAAGACTCTCCTATTTAACCATTCAATGTGAGATTCAACAAGTAGTTTTAGAAGACTATCGTAATAATGCCAATGTTAACCTCCCCATGATCATCAATCTTGGAACAAGTAAACAAAATGAAATGCAAGCTGCACCTGCCTTTTTGATTAGTTGCTGAGGGACATAGAGTAGTCTTCCAAGGATACTCAGCATCTTTCAAAAGTCTTTCATATCTTTTTCTAGGAAACTTTTCACAAAATAATATTGCAATGAAACCTAACTTTAATGGAAAACTTTTGCTACCAGATATTTTATTAATGGTCAAAACGAGACTTGGCGACCCCAAAACTAAATATTTGTAATTTTGTAAATGCTAAAGCACTTTACTTTGTCAAATGAGAAGAAAAAAAACCTAAAAAATGCACCATAAATTACTTTATATATGTTTCCTTGTTGACTGGGTTAACCTCCTTAATTGGTGCAATGGTCATAAACTAATCAGCGTTCCCATGAAGATGGCAAAATGTTGAGTTTGGTTGGATAAATGTCGCATAAGAATTTAAGTGGAACAACTCCCCACTTTAGTGGATAGTTTACTCTTTTTTTTTTCTCTTTTTTAAGGGAATAGTAGTATTTTTGTATGAATATTATATTCATCTATCTATTCAATGGAGATAAATTTTTTAAAAGATAAGTAAATCAATAACAATATATATAACTAATTATATCCTCTTTATAACCTCAAAATTCCTCATGAAATATATACGATGTAGGTTAATTGATTATTCATTTGATGGTTAATCATGAATATCTTGCTGAGTATGATGAAGCTAAATGTGATGAAGAATATGATTAAATTCCTTAATTGATTGAATATGACATGTTATACAAACCTAGTTATATAACAGGGCATTATATGCATAATCATATAAAAATTGTTCACATAATTCACAACTTTCTTCATTTACGTAATTAGAGCAAGATGGCCATCTCATGTGAAAGGTAAATATTTATTCCAATCTCAAAATTTACATAGAGATCAGTCTGGATATTATTGAAATAAAGTTAACAACTTCAAACACCATCCCAACATCAATAAACATTATTGAACGTAACTTTTGCCAAGTTAAATGACAAATTAAACAACGCCACCTCCCTTGATTTTATTGGAACATTGTGCTCTCCTTATTTTAGTCAAATATCACCTGTTAATGACGGAAACAACAAAAACAGTAATTAAATTAACAATAACAAAGTAAAAGCTTCATAAAAAGAGCATGATCGGAACGAAAAAAAGAAACGACAATAAAATGAAAGCAAAACATTATTAGTGGCACAACTTCAAAAGCATGTTTTAATTCTGTAGAAGTAAAAAATAGTGACCTGAGAAAATTCTGGCTTTTGCTCATAATTTGTTCTAAATTCTGGCTTTTGCTCATAATTTGTTCTAACTTTCATGCTTTAACAAGTTCTTCTAAACCTTTTTCGTAGCCAGCCTTCAACAATCATTTCGAGCCATTGTAGCTTTCCTGTTGATAGTATAATGTATCCTATAGATAAACCAATTACCTGTCCGCATCCATAACCCATCATCGTAATCTTCCAATCAAATTCAATTGTAGTATCATCTTCTACCTGCAAAACTGATGAAGGTATTGAAGGTACTAAATCATTGCCACATTTCTTTGGCAATGGCTTTCCACAAAATCCTTTGTTCCCAATAAAGAAACCAATTTCGAATGTAGCAAATTGACCGCCTTGTGGAATAGGTCCCAAAAATTTGTTATGGGAGAGATTTAATACTTCAAGGAATGTAAGACTTTCCATTTGTTCAGGAATCCTGCCAGTAAGTTTGTTTGAAGAAAGGTCCAGGGATTCAAGAGATTTCATGTTCCCAAATGATGATGGAATATTGCCTCTTAAGCTATTGTGAGAAAGGTTGAGCACTATAAGTGACTTAAACTTTCCAAGAATTTCAGGAATGCTTCCTTCAAAACAATTGTTTGACAGATCAATCGCTTTGAAATCCGTAATGATTCTTTGAAATTCGATCAGCTGCCCTTTCATTACCATGGAAAAAGAATCTTGATAATAGTCAAATTTTCCGTATGATCTGAATTTGCGCCAGCTATTGAAGTTGTTTGCTGTATCAATATGATCATTATCGTCACTATCTCCACGTAATTTTAATTCTTCCGAGCTATAATAATTTCCCCCTATATATGTTGCCTGTTCATAATCATGATCATCTACTGACATCATTGCTTCCAAATTTCCATAAAAAAATTTGGACAAATAACCCATGAATTGATTGTTCGAGAGATCTAAAATATGTAAGTTAGAGAAGATAGTTTCAGAATCATCTATGGGCCCATAAAATTGATTATATCTCAAGACAAGAATCTTTAGCATCGGAAGAGTTCCCAACCAATAAGGAAATATGTCACTTATATTGTTGTTTCCCACATTTATAACTTCGACTTTGCTGCATAAATTCAGTGATCGAGGCAATGGCCCTTTCACGTTATTATCACTAAGGTCAAGACTTGTCAACAAACTTCCATTTGCAAATGTATCAGGGACACTACCCTGAAAATTATTGTTGCTCAAGTGCAACAATTTGAGGCGAACGGAGCTTCCAAAACATTTTGGAATTGGCCCAGCAAAATTGTTATTAGACAAGTCAAGACCATAGAGCAAACTCAAATTGCAAATAGACGGAGGGATCACTCCAGTCATTTTATTGTTTGAAATTAAGAAAATGTTAGTTCCACTTGGTGGAACAAAAAGTGATCCTTGGATGCTATTATTTTGAAGTTCAAGTTTTTGGATGTTCTTCCATGGATGCTCTACATGGGTTAGAAAATTGTGAGCCAGATTCAGATAGGTCAAACTTACCCATCCTTTTGACCCATTTTGAAAAATCTGACCATGAATTTTGTTGTTAGAAAGGTCTAACGATTGTAAATTCTCTAAGTTGCTTAAGAAACTTGGGAATTCACTTATATTGCAAGAAGAGAGATTCAAATAATTAAGATCGATGGAAAAGGTATCCTGGACATTGCTGTCAAAACTAAATGAGAGTAAACTATTACTTGAAAGATCAAGACTCTGAAGCCTCCTCAACTTTGATAACATGTCAAATTTGAAAGTCCCAGTTAAGTTGTTTGACGATAGATCAAGATATGTAAGGTTCACGAGTTCAAAGATGGAACTTTGGATTGAACCATTAATCTTATTCTTCCCCAAATCAACTTCTGCCAACATTGAACTAGTCGGCTTGAATTGGCCAGCAGGACCAGTAAGTTGGTTATTTGCAAGTTTTATAGACAACAAAGATGGCATATTGAACAAACAAGATGGTACTTCGCCATTGAGAAAGTTATCAGACAGGTCAAGCACAGGTAAATTCGGAAGCTTGCATAGAGAATGAGGTATGAGACCAACGAAATGATTGCCTGAAAGATCTAAAGAAGAGAGTTGTCTAAAGTTAGAAAAAATATCCGGAATCTGACCTGACAACTTGTTTCGAGAAAGGTCTAGCAGGAAGAGCTTCTCAAGCTTTGCTAGTGACGTTGGAATTGGTCCTGTGAGACTGTTATCGTTGAGGATGAGCTGTTCGAGGTGTGTAAGTTGGAGGAAGTTGAGATTATTGAGGGTACCGCTCAAGCAGCTATACATAAGATTCAGGTAATTTACTTTACCTGTCTCAGGATCACACTGCACCCCATGCCATGAGCAGCAATCTTTCCCCTCCATCCAAGAGTCCGTCGGAGAACATTCTATATATCTGTTATTAATACAAGGTTGGCATTGTGGAGAGCTTCTGGAAGTGCTATTCTTAAATTGGAGCAATGCCAAACACTCTTCACGGTGGGATAATTCTGTCGAATTTGGAGAAGAGGAATTGAAAGGTGTTTGATCTGTAAGCAGATCTGAATGCTTACAATCAACAAGAAGGTGAACATAAAAGAACAACAAGAGTAGAGAACAATGCCATGTTAAACTCTCCATGATTAATCTTGAAGAAGTAAACAAACTAATGGATTTTGATTACTGAGGAACATGAAATAATGCAGACGAAATGTTATATGGTTGCTTCCAAGGACACTCAACTGCCTTTGAAAATTCTTTCCATTGATATCTCGTTCTATGATACTTTCGATAACGTTAAACTTTTGATATCAAAACTTTTGCTACGACCACAAATCTATATATCTTTGTAATTCTATGAAAGCAAAAGCATTTACTTGTCAAAAGTCAAAATAAGCCACTATAAATTATTTTATATATGTTGCCTTGTTGATTGGGGGAATCTTTTAATTCATCAAATTAACTGTTATGATAGCTGCTAGTCTTACATAGAACGACATACTCGTGAAAAACGTAAAGCATTGTGAAATAATGAAGAAAACGGCATAAATTAACTGTTATTGGTTTATTTATTAAAACGAGTGTAGGCTTCAAGCTCCTCTATCTATGTAACATGCACATGTGACGTAAGTGAGATATCTCTAGTAAAAGAAACTTCAATGTTTATGAAAATTTAATAAATCAAGATCACTTACAGAAATATAAATTATGTAGGTTTTTTGGCATAATATTAAGCAGGTAAAATCTCTTATAATTGATCTCGCCGACCGCCGTTTTACTATGTATTTTTAATGATATGATTATTATATGCCTATAAAAATTAATGTAAATTAAAACATAATCCAATTCATCTGCGATTTTTTTTTAATAAGCTCATATAATCTAGGAAAACCAAGTAGATTAATTTTTTTAGAAAAACTAAAAAAATAAAAAAATAAAAATAAAAATCACTGTTAACTACATAAATTCTTTTAAAGATTTATTCAATTAATATATCAATAAAATTAAGTAGACTATGGAAGTAATGCCACATACTTAAAATGCTACTATTCTACGTACTGAGGATTTATTTTGAATAAAGAGGGAGTTTATACGAAATCTAGGATGTAACTGACAATATATGTCCATTTCAATGCCGTGCATGAAATCCTTGCCATGCTAAACCTTAATAATTGTGCGACACACACTTGCTTCGAAAATTGGACTTCAATCCTTTCCTTAGTATTTTCCATCTTTCATAGGAACCGTTGTTAGCTAACAATATTTCCTTCATGTCGTTTTTCATGCACAACAACGTGCTGATCTTTAATCGTATTTTCCTAACGCACAGTGTTTAAGGGACACGTATTTGAAGGCTCCTCCGAATGTAGAAATTGAGTACGAAAAGAGATTTGCTAAATCTTAACTATCTTTAAAGAATGGAACATGTGTTGAAGGACTTATATAATGTAGAAATTGAGTACAAGAAGAGATTTTTTATTTCAACAATTGAGTGATATGCCTGGTATGAATATAGAGAGAGCAGTTTGAGAGCGAATTAAGGAGCAAAATCTGGAGAAAAGTATTTAACGAAGCACCGGAGTATGTATCTGTATTCATACTGCTTTGAATTTTATTGTCCAGAAAAATAATCAAACCCCTGGGAGTTGAAATCTCATCTTCCTTTGTGGAGGAATGGACGGTATATGTCCATCATTTTGATTCTTCATCCAATTACCCAGTTGTATCATTTGGTGCTCATTTGAGACTCATGCAGAATATTTGATAATTTCTTTAAGAAAATCGGTTGCTCTATCTTTATTAGTTCGAACCAATGTTCCAACTTTATTTTTGAATTGAAATTCAAATGGAAGAACTCCCTCTGTTACAAAAATTCAAACGGAAATGATTACGGCGGGGAGCAAAGGGCATAATGAAAGCAAGCGATTTAGCTTTTGGGGACAGGACCCTCACGTCACAAATGTTATGCACGAGCGGAAACGATAACCAACCGAACAACCCAAAATACACAACCACAACTATGCCAGATAATTGAATATAATACCAATAAAAGAGGCAACCAATCAACCACAATGCAGAAATAGAAAACACACCAGGATTTAACGAGGTTCGGTATTAGTACCTACGTCCTCGGCGCCGCTGAAGAAACTTTCCACTATCTTCAAAGAGAATTACAAACTTTTGGGTCACAATACAAATACCACAACTATTGGGTCAAACTGTAATTACCCAAATAGTTGGGCCAAACTATAATTACCCAAACAATTGGGCAATACTACAAATACCCAAAATCAAAGGGGAAAAAAGCAAATATTACAAACTTTAAGGTCCTTACAGAAAGGCCCTTAAACTACGAGGTCTTACTTATGAGACCTTACAATTTTGAGGGGGTGAAAGATATTTCAATTTGGTACACTTATATTTCTCCCACATGGCCTCTTTTATAAGGCCAATGTGAGACCCAACTTTGCTTCTCAAGCAATGTGGGATCTCTCCCACTTTGTTTTCATATGAGCCAAATACCAACAAATCTCCACCTTGGCGAATATGCCGACCCATCACAATTTTCTTCTTTTCCCCACATTCTCTATCACAACTGCAACGCCTCCTAATGCGCCCAATGGCGCGGTCAAACAGGCACAATGTTGATCAAGTCCAAACAATGACTGAACTTGATCGCTGTCACAACCTTAGTCAACATATCTGCGGGATTCTCGGCAGTCCCAATCTTCTGAAGTAAGATTCTCCCTTCATCAATGATCTCCCGCACAAAATGATACCGAACATCAATATGCTTCGTACGAACATGGAACACTGGATTCTTCGCTAAGTGGATAGCACTCTGACTGTCAGAATAAAGAGTGATCTTCTTCTGCCCAAGTCCCAATTCATCCAGCAATCCCTGTAACCAAATAGCTTCCTTCACAGCCTCTGTCATAGCCATATACTCTGCCTCTGTAGTAGACAAAGCCACTGTAGACTGTAAAGTAGACTTCCAACTCACTGGTGCTCTTGCAAGAGTAAACACATAACCGGTTGTCGACCGACGTTTATCCAAATCACCAGCATAATCTGAATCAACATAACCAATAGCATATTGACTACATGTATCATCCCTCTCAAAGACTAAGCCAACATCTACGGTTTTCAACAAATACCGTAGAATCCATTTCACTGCTTGCCAATGTCCTTTACCAGGATCATGCATATACCTGCTCACAACTCCAACTGCATGTGAAATGTCGGGTCTCGTACACACCATAGCATACATCAGGCTACCAACTGCATTAGCATACGGAACTCGAGACATGTACTCTCGTTCCTCATCTGTACTAGGAGATAAAGATGCACTGAGTTTCATATGAGGAGCAAGTGGGGTACTTACAGGTTTAGACTGCTCTGTAATGCCAAACCGCTGTAATACCTTCTTCAGATACTGCTTCTGAGTCAAACAAATCTTGCTTCTCCCTCTATCTCTGCTAATCTCCATGCCAAGAATCTTCTTAGCTTCACCCAAATCTTTCATCTCAAACTCTCGATTCAACTGAGTCTTCAACTTTGTAATTTCTTCGACATCCGTCGAAGCTATCAACATATCATCAACATACAAGAGTAGATAAATGAAAGAACCATCACGTAGCCTCCGAAAATACACACAATTATCAAATTTGCTTCTTGTGTACCTCTGACCCATCATAAACCGATCAAATCGCTTATACCACTGTCTGGGAGATTGCTTCAAACCATAAAGCGATCTTTTCAGTTTGCAAACCAAATTTTCCTTACCAGCAACTTTGAATCCCTCTGGCTGAGTCATATAGATTTCTCTTCCAAGTCACCATGTAAAAATGCAGTTTTTACATCAAGTTGAACTAGTTCCATATTCATCTGAGCTACCAAGGCCAACAAAATTCTAATGGAAGAATGTTTCACAACTGGAGAAAATACCTCATTGTAGTCAATTCTTCCCTCTGAGCGTAGCCTTTAGCTACCAACCTTGCCTTGTAGCGGATGTCATTCTTGTCAGGAAATCCATCTTTCTTTGCATATACCCATTTGCACCCAATTGCCTTTTTACCCTTCGGTAGTTGAGCTAGCTCCCAAGTTTTCATTCTTTTGAAGAGACTGCATCTCTTCGCTCATAGCTGTCTTCCACTCATCAACTTCAGAACATCTGACTGCCTCTCTATAAGTGGAAGGAACATCAGCATCTACAATTGGAAGTGCATAGGCCACCATATCAGCAAATCGAGCAGGTCTGCGAATCTCACGTCTTGGCCTATCAATTGCAATAGATTCTTGTTGCTGTTGAGGTTCCTGAGTAGAACCCTCACCATCATCTCCCAAATCTCCCTCTGTCATAGGAGTACCATCATCTGTCTCAACAGATCTAACTGGGTTCAATGTCGTCGTTTCAAACTCCACCTGCTGCTGAGTATGCTCCACCTGCTGTGGAGTACCATTCACCTTTGTCTGGTTTTCTGATTTCTTCAACATTGAAGACTCATCAAATGTCACATCTCTGGATTTATAAGAACTAGGACACCATAGACGATATCCTTTCACTCCTGAAGCAAATCCCAAGAAAATCGCTTTCTTGGCTCTAGGATCCAGCTTAGATTCTTTCACATGATAATATGCAGTAGAACCAAAAACATGTAAAGAATCATAATCAGAAACAGGTTGTCCAGACCATACCTCCAATGGAGTTCTATCACCAATAGCAGCTGAAGGTAGACGATTAATGAGATGACATGCATAAGTCACAGCCTCAGCCCAAAACTCTTTGCCCAACCCAGCATTGGACAACATACACCGAACTTTCTCCAGCAATGTCCGGTTCATGCGTTCTGCCACCCCATTCTGCTGTGGTGTACCTCTAACAGTAAAATGACGTACAATACCTTCATCTTGACACAATTTCAAAAACTGATCACTGCAATACTCACCACCATTATCTGTTCTGAGATGCTTGATCTTCTTGTCAGTCTGTGTCTCAATCATCTTTTTCCATTTAAGGAAAACACGGAGTACATCATCTTTCGATTTCAAACAGTACACCCAAGTTCTTCTGGAAAAGTCATCAACAAAAGTAACAAAGTAGTGCCTACCTCCCATTGATGCGATCTTGGTAGGTCCCCACACATCTGAGTGAACATAATCAAGAATACCCTTGGTATTATGAATAGCGGTGCCAAATTTTACTCTCTTCTGCTTTCCCAGAACACAATGCTCACAAAAATCCAGCTTGCAGGTCTTTGCACCTTTCAATAAGCCTCGTTTCACCAAACTGAATAAGGCTTTCTCACCTACATGTCCCAAACGCATATGCCACAGTCTCGTAATCTCTGAATCTGCATCATTATCAGAAACCGTAGCCGCTGATCCAGTAACCGTACTACCATTATAGTAATACAAGTTGTTTCTCCTAGTGCCTTTCAATACCACAAGAGCGCCTGAAGTGACCCTCAGAATACCATC
Organism: Boswellia sacra; assembly: GCA_013180625.2. Taxonomy (NCBI): domain Eukaryota; kingdom Viridiplantae; phylum Streptophyta; class Magnoliopsida; order Sapindales; family Burseraceae; genus Boswellia; species Boswellia sacra. The sequence continues at coordinate 54,799 of SNVD02012873.1, forward strand.
TCGAATAGATATACCACAACCTTTAGATTCTAAGGCTCCCAAAGAGATGAGATTCTTCTTCAACTTCGGTACATACCGAACATCTGTCAAAACTCTAGTCAGTCCATCATGATTCCTCAATCGGATCGAACCTATCCCAGCAGTATGGCAAATATCATCATTGCCCATATACACAACTCCACAATCAAGCTGTTCAAACTGAAAGAACCAATCCCGATGTGGACACATATGATAAGTACAACCCGAATCCATAATCCACTCATCAGAAACAGAAGTGGATGGATGACCAACTAGACATATATCTGAATCACTATCATCCTCACGCTCAACAACACATGCATCAGAAACAGTCTTGCCCTTATCTTTCTTTTTCAACTTAGGACAATCTTTCTTCCAATGCCCTTTCTCACGACAAAAGGCACACTCATCTTTTCCTAATCTACCCCTCGACCAAGATTTTCCTCTTTTTCCTGGTTTCCTACTTTGACTACGCCCTCTCACTATCAATGCATCTACTGACTCATCCCTATGTTCCCTTTGATCTTTCTTACGAATTTCATAATTCAACAAAGCAGAACAAACTTCTTCAAAAGACAGTTTATCTTTCCCATGGATAAGAGTAATGCATAAATGATCTAATTCATCCGGAAGTGAGCCAATCAATAGCATAGCCTTAATTTCATCTTTGAAGGTTTCATCTAAGTTTAACAAATCAGCAATTAACTTATTAAACTCATCAATATGAGAACTGATGCTCGTACCTGGTTTCAACTGGAGACGGAACAATCTCTTCAATAGATACAGCCGATTCTCATTACTTTTCTTCATATATTTGTTCTCCAGCGCCTTCCACAATTTGCTTTGCAGATGTCTCCTTAGTGAACGGATACTTTTGTTCTCTACACAAGCAAGAGCGAATCAACCCACAAGCTTTTATATTCAGCCTGTCCCAATCTCTTGCACTGATATCTTCTGGTTTTGTTTCTTCCAGAACAATATCCAAATCCTGCTGATACAACCCGTCCAACACCTCACTCTGCCAAAAGCCGAAATTATTTCGGCCATCAAATTTTTCAACATCTATTTTTGCATTTGTCACAGTCACTGTCTTCTCAGATACAGTAGATGATGAAGCCATTACTACCTCTCACAAACAAGCTCGATACACAAATCACCAATAACCAAGCTCCAAACAAACTATTATATTCAATAACTAGCAATCCAAAATCAACAGCCCAGAACAGTAGTAAGTGCTTCAATGAAATAGCCACTAACTACCCAAAACCTTCGGCTCTGATACCAATTGTTATGCACGAGCGGAAACGATAACCAACCGAACAACCCAAAATACACAACCACAACTATGCCAGATAATTGAATATAATACCAATAAAAGAGGCAACCAATCAACCACAATGCAGAAATAGAAAACACACCAGGATTTAACGAGGTTCGGTATTAGTACCTACGTCCTCGGGCGCCGCTGAAGAAACTTTCCACTATCTTCAAAGAGAATTACAAACTTTTGGGCCACAATACAAATACCACAACTATTGGGCCAAACTGTAATTACCCAAATAGTTGGGCCAAACTGTAATTACCCAAACAATTGGGCAATACTACAAATACCCAAAATCAAAGGGGAAAAAAGCAAATATTACAAACTTTAAGGTCCTTACAGAAAGGCCCTTAAACTATGAGGTCTTACTTATGAGACCTTACAATTTTGAGGGGGTGAAAGATATTTCAATTTGGTACACTTATATTTCTCCCACATGGCCTCTTTTATAAGGCCAATGTGAGACCCAACTTTGCTTCTCAAGCAATGTGGGATCTCTCCCACTTTGTTTTCATATGAGCCAAATACCAACAACAAACACACATCACACTCAACTAAACTTTGTCTCTGTCAGTAACACAACAGTTGCGTTGAGTTGTGTTCAATTCTTTGAACGGAGACTCGTTCCTTCCCCTCATCACCAGCTCACCCTCAGCTTTGTAAAACTGTCATATGAAATTCTAATTTCAATTTTAAATAAAATAATAAGTACAATAAAATATTCAACAATTCCTATGGCCTTGAATAAAAATTGATGACATGTCGGTAATTGTTGGCTTATTCTTTTATCATCAATCATCAACAATCAGTTTATATATATGCTTGTTGTCTGCTCTGATCTCCGTCTCATATCTCCTTTCAACGTTCATTTCCATGTTTATTTCATTTATGAGAGAAAGCCTTGGTGAGGCGAGAATGTGGATCTCAATTCTTTTTTTGGGTCTTAATGTGCTCTTGAAAATTTGAATACAGCTGATTTGTTCAAAGGAGACTGTCAAACATTTTTTTTTTTATCTGCCAAATATGCACATTTTTAAAATGACGGGGTTAAATATGGAGTAGATTGTTAGGTTTAAAGGAAATAGTTTGGGTTTTGCCTCAATCTTGTCATATTTTTCGCTTGATTTTGGAGGATCTAGGATAAGCAAGAGGCTAAAACTTCAGTGAGATTAATTTTGCAAGTTGTTGCAGACGTAGTAAATTTGGATTGAGAAATTATAGAGAGCAGTCTTGCTTTGCTTAATTACCTTGTAATAACAAATTTAGATTGATGATGAATATCAATTATTCAGACTACATCATTTTTAAGATGATTATAATCATGTTCATGGTGACCATTTTATTGTGAATCTTGTCTATCTATTTAATTATGTATTCCTCGAACCCCTAAAACATCGACCTTTACCCACCTTAACTGCATCCTTCCACAAGTAGTGACAACATGCCAACGCTGAAATGAATAATCTATAATTTAATGGACAAGTATCATCTCCTCTAATTTTAGTTTGTATATATATTTATACTTGTTATCTGTAAGAACGAAAATTCTAATTTTTTTAAAAATATAAATTTTTATTATTATAGGCTGATATTCATCTTTTTCTTTTTAATTTTTTATTGTAGCCATTATCTATTTATTAAAAATTAGACTGCTTTTACTATTCATTAGCAAAGTAAGTTTACAAGAATCCTCTAAAAAAAATTACTTACAAAGGAAAAGCGAAAAATTCTATTACAGTTCAAATGTCACATTCATTCATTCATGTGATATATGAATTGTAATAGAATCTATAATTACACTAGATCAAAGTGCAAGTCTCGCTCTAGTACAGCTACTGTACATGTACGGTAACTATGCTAAATATATAAGAGTTATAAATGAATGAATAAAAATTATGTTTATAACTTTTGTTTACTCATTTATAACTTTACAATATTTATTTACTCATTTACTACTTTTATACACTTGTTACGATTTTTATATATTTGACAGAGTTGTTATACCGGTACATCAATTGTACCATATCTTTTCTCACAAAGTGCAAGATGGTTGAACTCATTTCCAATGGGCTTAGGAGATTCTATAATTAGGGATGGGCCAATTGCAGTTCGTCAATCATGAAACAGAAGCAAGCCTAGCTTCCTCGCTAAGCTAGAACAGGGCAGCACAAGTTCATCTATATTACACTAAATCAAAGAATCTGCAAAAATTAGGTTGAATATGGAGATCTATTCTACGGAATTTTTCTATGTTATTAGCCGGATAATGATGGAAATTATTAAAGCATGCATGTTTGGAACACAAGACTGTATCAAACATATATAAACTTATCTTCTCTGTTACAAGAACATGAAAATTTAGGGAATAGAAGCTTTAACAATTTAACATTATATTCAATCTTGCTTTTCATTAATTAAGATGAAAATTAACAAAAATAAAAATATAAATTTATGAGATAATTAACTATATTCTTTTTGTAAACCATAAGATTTGTTGTTAACTAGCCCATCATGTGCCCAAGGTTGCTAACTTTTATTTTATTTTCAGAATTCTAATGTTACATCAATGTATATCATTATGGATTCGTTGATATAAAGGCAAATAATAATCTCAAATACAATCTAATAAGAAAACAATATAATATTGAACCACGATTGAACATAAACTTAGCCATATTAAAGAACAAATTTAACAGTACTATCTCACGCATTGCATTTGGAACATCTTGATCATAGTCCTTATTCTAGCCAAACACATCACCAGCTGATGAATAAAACAATGATAATAATCATAGCAATTAAAATAGTAATGACAGAGAATTCAGGACAAAAAAAAAATCTATAAAATACAAGCAAAATATATTGTCGTGACTCCAAAAGCATGCTTCAATTTTGTAGAAAGAACAAAATATGGACTTGAGAAAAAACTGCTTGCTTTCGCTTGTAATTTTGTCCAAATTTCACGCCTTTAGCAAATTTTTCTAAATTTCTTACGTAGTTGGCCTTCAACCATCCTTTGAAGCCAGTTTAGCATTCCAATTGAGAGTAAAATGTATCTGACAAATAGTCCAATTATCAGTCCACTTCCATAACCCATCATTGCTATTTTCCAATAAGATTCATTTGCAGTATCATCTTCTTCTTGCAAAAAAAAAAGGGAGTAAAGGGACCGAATCATTGCTGCATGTATTTTAAAAACTTGTGAGATAGATTCAGATAACATAAACGCACCCATCCTTCTGACTCAATTTTTAAAATTTGGCAGTAAATTCTGTTGTTAAAAAGGTCTAAGGATGTTAAATTATGTAACGAACTCAAGAAACTTGGGAATTCGCTTATATTGCACGTAGAGAGTTTCAAATTTACCAGAACGATGGACGAGATATCCTTGACACTGATGTAGAAGATAAATGAGGGCTGTTTGTTACATGAAATATCAAGCATCTGCAGGCGTTTTAACTTTTGTGACAACATATCAAAAAGTGCCAGTTAAAGGTGTTTGATGAAAGCTCAAGATCAGTAAGTTCCACAAGTTCAAAGATGAAACCTGCAATGGGATTGGATGATTAATCTTATTGTTCCCCAAATAAAGTTCCTCCAACACTGGACTGGTCAGCTTGAATTGACCAGTAGGAAGAGTAAGTTTGTTATTTTGAAAGTTTAAAAAATACAAAGATGACGTGTTGAACAAATAGGACGGTACTTCACCATTGAGAAAGTTAAAAGACATGTCTAGTGCAATTACATTAGGAACCTCTCCAACAGAATAACGTATGAGATCACTGAAATTATTGCTTGAAAGGTATAGATAAGACAGTTTGCTAAGGTTACAAAAAACATCCAGAACCTGACCTGACAACTTGTTTCCCGAAGGATCTGTTTTAAAGGGCTTCACAAGCTTTGATAGTGGTGCTGGAATAGATCCTGTGAGACTATTGTTGGAGAGGTTAAGTCGTTGGAGGTGTGGAAGTTGGATGAGAATGGTGAGGTTGATGGTACCCATTAAACAATAGTTCTGGAGATCAAGGTGAATTACATTATCTGTCTCATGATCAAACTCAGCCCCTTCCCATCCAAGATTACTCTGTCTTAGAACAATCTATACCTGTGTCAGTACAGTTCTTGAATTGGAGCTAGGAATAGCAATTTGACCTGGCCGGGGTTGAGGACTGGAGACTCGAACATCCAGAGCCAGATAATAATCCGAAAAACAGGAGAATTTGGCTAGGGTCGGGGTGAAATTTTCTGTCCTGGCCTTGGCTTAGGCCGGGGACTCGGAATTGAACCCAGGATATACAATTGGAATTTTAAAATTAGATTATGTCAAAGTAATTTCAAGTTCTTTTAGTTTTTAATTCTTACTTTGTCCCCTTGTTCAAATTTAAGCCCAAACGCAGCCTAGCTCTTGTTAAAATTTTTTATTTTGATGTTCATGTGATGTGTCAAGCCCGGCCCAACCCTTTTTAAATGATGTCTACCGAAATCGAGTTAAAAAAAATTAAAAAAATCCGACAACACCTAGGGTTTGAACCCATCTCTTGTTGCACATGGAAACAGCCGGCTACAGTTGGTTTGCAGCTTATTTCACTTTTAATTTGACTACCAAATATATATATATAAAATATACAAGCAAGTACCAGAATTAAATAAAAAATACATCACGAGTTCTAATCCCGCATTATTGGAAAACCCAGGCCTGCCTGGGTACCCCGATCCCAGCCTCAGGAAAAAAATTCTGAGAAATTTTTCGAGGCCGAGGTGTGCAACTGAAAGTCAAGGTTGGGTCGAGGACCACCAACCCCGGCCCTCGCCTTGGTTTTTGCCATCCCTAATTATAGTAAAGCTGAACACTCTCTGTGATGGGATAATATTTCTATCAAATTAGTAGAAGAGGAATTGAAAATTGTTTGACTTGAATGCATACAATCAACTTGAAGATCATTCAACAACATTAAGAATGGACAAACATGCCATGTAACCTCCCCAAATGATCAATGTTGAACAAGTAAATGATATTAGAAGCAAACTGGGTTTTGATTGCCAAGGAACATGAGACGTGCCGTTGAAAACTGACATGCTAGCTTCCAAGGAAATATAGCATCCCTCAAAATTCTTTAATATATATTTTTTTCTAGGAACTTTGATAAAAAATAAAGCTAGAGGAGACCTACCTACCAGTAGAAAACTTTTACTATTAGCTATTAGTGATGGCAAACATTTGACTATGAATATGATCATATGTTCTTTAGGACGACAACATTATTTTCTAATTTTATTAGATTTTTTCACTACTTCCCCTCAGTTACCAGGCATTTGGCACATTTTAGGTTTCCCACATCTTCAATTTCGGGTCATCGATCCACTTGTTTCAATCTCGTGAATGCCGATGTGAGATCTTTGTGGAGAGTAGCTCTGGAAACAGATCCCGTCCGAGTGTAGACAGACACATTGGCTTCAGCACAAAAATTAAAAAAAAAAGTAAAAATAATGGTATATGTAGGCCATGTATATAAATTTAAATAATGGTATATATAGACCATATATATAAATTTATGTATGAAAATAGATATAATATTATTTATTTATTATTATTTTAAATGAATAAATTTTATATATTCATTGTTAAGAGCTATTTTATGTGACTTGTTAGGCCTATTTTATTTATTTATACTTTTTAAATCACATAAACTGAGAGTTTCTTTGTTATTTCACTTAAAGTTTGTCGGATACTTATTAGTATTTTAAGAGTCGTATTAACATTTAAGTCTAACATGTTAATAATCTATTTGTTCTGAGAGCTGTTACATTTATAACTTTTATATAATCTCAGTTGAGAAAACATAAATAATGAAAAAAATAAATAAATGATATTAAATTTTATACAGTAATACTATACTTATAAAGTTAGAATATAATCCCAATTGATGTGACAATTATATAGTAATATCTTATCATCAACTATATCATGCACTTGAATTAAATTATTGCAATAAATTTAACTTAATAATAATGATCCCAATTGATGTGACAATTATATAGTAATATCTTATCATCAACTATATCATGCACTTGAATTAAATTATTGCAATAATTTTAACTTAATAATAATGATGGGAAAAAATTCTTAATTCAAGACATAAATAATAGATAGACAAATCAAATATAAATAATAAACATTAAAAAAAAGTTAAAAGTTAATTACACTTCGTGATTAGCAAATGACAAATCATTGCCGTGTCACCTACCACATCAGTTATGATGCAAATTTTGTATCCCAATTTTGTAAGTATAACATTATTAAATTGAATGATATGATAATTACTCATCTAATATTATTTTGTAAACCCAAATTATATAAAGAGTTATTTGTAAATGAGTTATAGATGTAACGTTATTTATTTATTTGCTTTACTTTTCATGTATCTTAACAAGAAGGGGTGAGTGTAAATGTTAACTTGTTTTTAGCATATTTACTCTTATATTAGAAATTGTAATATATTAAAAATCTTAATGTTATAAACCATCAAAATTAAAAAATATAGCATTAATTAACTTAAATTCGTAAAAAATATTTTTAAGAAATAAAAATTTTGAAATTCAAATACATATCTTTATTAAATAAATTATGGTGTTTTATTCACTAATTTGATTAAAAATTGGGAAAAAAAGTACAATTTACCCCTTTAAACTAGCCTTAAAATAAAATTTTCTTGAGAGAGTTTAGTGATTACAAATTACCCTCTAAAATTCGAATATTACCGCTAAGTTAGACATCTGAACATGAGAGATAAGATAAACTTTACTGTTTGGCAAAAATACCATTATATCACGTTTTGACTAATAAATCAATAAAATAATGTTTTGGATGAACACAAAAATCATTAAAAAAAAAAGTGGTGAAAAAAAAGATAACTGAGAAAGAAAGAAGATTGGAGAACATATACTGCATAAATCAAACTAAAAGAAAAAACCAACAATGATAACTCAAATAAATAAATAAACTTCTTGGCAGCGACCCAGCAACTTACACAGCAAATCAAATCGGCAGCACAACTCACCACCACAGCAAATCAAATCGGCAACACGACTCACCACCATAGCAAATCAAATCGGAAGCCACAAAAACCCTCATGCAAAAGAAGATGAATGAGAGAAAAACAAAAAGAAGTAGAAAACTGCAGATGAACCCCTGATAATAATCGGATGTTATTTATGTGGTTAATGCTTAGAAATTACATCTCGTTTTGATTATTAACATTTGAAAAGGTGGTGGCAATTCTTCTACTTCCGGCTGGGGTTTGATTATTAACATGGGAAAGGTGGTTGGTAGAAGGCTTGGTGGTTGATGGGGGCTGGGTTTGGGGCTGGGGTGTGGGTTGAAGACAAAGGAGAAGACGCTTTTGTGTAGAAGGTTTTGTTCAATTTATTTTTTTTCTAAATTTATAAAAGAAATTATAATTTAATAAAATTGAATTTATTTTTTTAATTTAATTTATATAATATAAAAATTTTAATCCCATGAGTTTTTGTTTTCGATTATACCTTTACATTTACACTGTTTAAGTTAACAAAAAAAATTCGAATTTTAGGGGATAATTTCGAATTACCACTCTCTCAGGAGAATTTTTAAGGCTAACCTCAGGAGTAAATTGTAATTTTTTCTAAAAATTAATAAATAATTAAACAATTTTGAAAATTTGGGACATTGGCCAAAACCGGCAATGTTGCTACCGCAGGCCACAATAGACCTGTGACGGTGGCTCAAATTCGGTGAGGCAACTGGTATCAAAGTGATCGTCAAGAGGCTCTCTTATCATTTGGTAAAATTATTTTAAGCATACGAGATGGGATTTTGCCTCAAATGGGGTCAATGGTAGGAAATATATTGAACACGGAGTAGAAATATCTAGTCTCTCTCCCTCTCTTTCCCTTTGTGTTCTATTGTTTTAGCATCGAAATTGATCTTCAAGTGTCTGCTTTGAAAACGTTGTGGATACCATTACCAGGAGGACATCTGCCATCTTCTGTCTGTCAGATGCTTCTTCCTCTTTCAGGGTATAGCTATGGTACTCTTTATCTCTATGTTTTCTTGCTTGTACCTTTTGCTTGTAAAATTTTTACTGTTAAGAGTGGTAGATTGGTTTTGTTTGTAGTGATTTGTATTAGTGATGTATGAGAAAAGGCTTAGCTTTTGATAAGTTCGTAAATGTTGCGAAGAGGAACTTTTCATTAGGAGCACCTTAATATTATGATTATTCTTTTCAGATATCCAATTTTATGAATAATAGTATGCTGCAGATTTTGGAACATATGCTATACTGGGAATGCTAATTTTATGTGCTGAGGGTTTCTTTTGAACAATGAGGTTATCCTGAAGTCTAGCATGCAATTGACAATATATGTCCATTTCAATGCTATGTATGGTTGTGACCTTGTTTCTCTAATTTTATGACATCCTTGACATGGGAAACCTTTATAGAAGTGTGACACTTAGCGTTTGAAAATTGGAGTTCAATCCTTCTTTAAAGTTTTCCATCTTGCAGCATAGCAACTATTGCTAATTAATCATTTTCCCTTTTTTTATTTTTATTTTTTTTTTGTTTTTTATGCACGACGATGTATATGTTTAAATGTACTTTTTTAAGGCACAATGTTGTAAGGGACGCATAGTTGAAGCCTACTGGTTGTGAGCCTAATTATTCTTAAAAGTGTCACACTTGATTGAATGACTTATGTATGAGTAACAAATCCCTATTTTATGGGGTTTGCGAGGCTTTTCTGGTATACAGAAATTAGAGGCAGTCCTATCTTAATGTTCTCCATCTTCAATAATAGTATATCTATTCAATGCTTTCCAGGGCTGTTAAATTTTTTCTGATGCCTCACCAATGTCTGATCCATTTTCAAATCGCCAGCAAAAGCCTTGAAGTTTATCTATTGGTTTCTTGCATGAGAATGGTTCAACGTCTGATTATGTGCCTCTGGCTGAAACTGGGAAGGGGGAGGGTTAGAGATCCAATGAGAAGTCTGTCCGAAGGCGTCAGAAAGCTGAAGCTGAATCCAGCGTTGGCTCACCTGAAAGGCTGTTGAAAGAAGGAAATGGCAGTGGCAGCAGTGATTTTCACCTCTAACTGGAAAGGGTTTAGCCATGAGGCCCAAGTCACTAGTTGAACATAACTAGCCACTGATTCAGAGTCAGGATGGCTGAATTCGATTCCAGATGGGCTCGGGAGATCCTATAATTACTGATGGTGATGTTGGGTCTCGTAAATCATCAAGCGCACTAAGCTTCCTTGATCAGGATAGTACTTCTTCATCTGTTTGGCCAACTTCAAAGTGGAGTTTGAAACCAGATTTGCAGGCTCTTTCAACTGCAGCCATCAAAAGACCAATTTTTGATGGCTTACCGAAACCAATGAGTGGTCGCCGGAGCAAAGCCTCGCTTGACTTTACTGATGGTTATGTTGGGTGTCGTAAATCATCAAGCACACTAAGCTTCCTTGATCACGATAGTACTTCTTCATCTGTTTGACCAACTTCAAAGTGGAGTTTGAAACCAGATTTGCAGGCTCTTTCAACTGCAGCCATCAAAAGACCAATTTTTGATGGCTTACCGAAACCAATGAGTGGTCGCCGGAGCAAAGCCGCGCTTGACTAACTTTTGCACATTGGTGAAATTGATTTTTTTTCTTCACTTTGATCTCATGTAATGGAATTTCTGAGCGCATTAAACTACATTGTCAAATTTCTTCATACAGCCGCAAAGTGTAATTAAAAGGAAGCTAAAGCCTAAAAAAGGAACAGAAAAATTGAATACAAGTAGAGATTTTCTATTTCACTATTGAGTGATGTGCCTAGTATGAATCCAGATAGCAGTTTGAGATGAAGAAGCAGCAGCAGCCGGACAGAAGTATGTAATGAAGCGAGTATGTATCTCTATTTCATACCGCTTTTAAATTTTATTGTCCAGAAAAATAATCAAACCCCTTGGAGTTGCAATCTAGATTAGTAATCTCTTCTTCCTTTGCGGATGAATCAACTATGCGTGTCCATTATTTTGATTCTTCGCGCAATTTGCCTTTACCCAATTTGTATCATTTGGTGCTCATTTAAAACTCAAGCAGAATGTATATTGATTTCTTTAAGAAAATCCCTCACTCTCTCATTATTGATTCATGAAACCATGCATCAAACTTTATTGAATCTAATGTTCATAGTGTTAGTATCTGTGTGTTGAGCTAATATCGAGCGTTGTCGAGTGTTGTTGTCGAGCATGTTTCTAGTATTGAGTGGTTGCATTGACCAGTGTCGAGTGAGGTTCAGAATGTCGAGTGAAGTCAAGGTGTCGAGTTTGTCGAGTGTTGACTGTCAAAGTGTCGAGCAGTTGAGCAGTGAAGCTTTGTGTCGAGACCATTGTGTTAGAAGTGTCGAGTGTCAAGCATGGTTGTCAAGCACTTAGGCCGAGAGCTGTGACAATGCGTTTTTTGGTTATTTCATGCATGTGTCATGTTTTGATCAACTTGTGATGAAACAAGAAAATTAATTTAATTATTATTTTACTGTTTCTAGAGTTATGTTTTAAAAAGTAATTGATTTATAAATATATTCTAAGGTTAGGATAATATCTTGTATAGAATAGGAGACTATTTATTTATCCTAATCTCTTTTGGTATTTAATCACTACCTATTTTATCCTAATCCTAATGTGATGTTGATTAGATCTTTTTCAAGATTTCTAGGGGATTTCGTTCAAGCCTCTCTCTCTCTCTCTCTCTCTCTCTCTCTCTCTCTCTCTCTCTCTCATATATATATATATATATATATATATATATATATATATATATATATATATACAGGGACGGAGCTAGAAAATTTGGTTAGAGGGGGCAAGATTGAACTATAATATCCGAAGATAATTTAACTCAAATAATATAAAACTAGTTATAAAACTTAAAAGAAAACTTAATGTAATATATTTATATTATTTTGAAGGTCTATTTATAATATCAATTTTAAATTAAGATCTTAAGATAAATGATAAAATAGAATAATTAATAATTTATTTAATTAAAAATCCTAAACTTCATATTAATATTCAAAGTTAGCTTATATGTAAAATGTAAAATTAAATGAGATAGAAAAACATTGATTAATAATGATGAAGGTAGTGTCATACACAATTTTTTGAAGAAAAAATTAAAGAAAGTTTGAATTTGTACATATAAGTATGGATTTATAATTAATTAAAAAAATATAAAGGAGGTCTTTGAAAATTTTCTTGGATCCAGCGGGGGCAACTGCCCCTCCTGGGCATATGCTGGCTCCGTCCCTGTATATATATATTTCATGTAATAACCAGAAGCACGACGGGGAAAAAGCGTGAGATCAACTGGTTAGCAAATTTGGTTGTGGGAGAGTTTTTGACTTCGGCATTCCATGATTTTATAAAAGATCTTCAGCGCAAATTAGGATGCATTGTTAATTCGATTCTTTGAGTCTTTGATTCATGTATGATTGGTAGAATTAGTGTATGAGTTATTGATAAAGTCTGTGAGAGTTAGTAGACACTTGGGATAACTTGCGGGTTAAGTGTTTATGTAATTCAGCATCAGACATTGGTTGTTATGTATAACTTAACAGTGTATTGTTAAGTTATCTGCGACAGAGAGTGGGCAGTGTCACTAGAGTTTAAGGTCTTGGCGAGATTTTGTTTGTCAAAGATTAGGTCAGTGTGTGAGAGTGAGTCAGCACTATAAAAGGTCTTAAAGATTGTATAAACAAGAACATAGTGAATTGCAGCTCTAGAGCTGTCCGTGGATGTAGGTTTTATAACCGAACCACATAAAAATCCTCTTATGCTGATTTATTTAACAGTTGACTGTTTTACTTTATATAACAGTGTACTTCCAGAACGTTCACATAGAATCTTTTACTGTTTCATTAGAATTTAAGTGGAAAGACTACCTTGTTAACAGTTAGTGTACTAGAATAATCCTCAAAGGGTTGGCTCCATGGTCACTTACCTCTAGTGCTTAAGAAATATTAGGTTTAAAGGTTTGACTTCCATGGGCACCAATTCCTTGGAGACACACCCATGTCTATTGCATCTGTGTAGATGATTCTTTGCATATCTTGTATTCAATACGAAAGTCTATTTTATGGAATTTTGCCATGTTATTGGCCACATAATGATGAAAATTTTTAATCATATTTGAAACTTGAATCCATATAATTACTAAAGGTACTGAGTATAAAAATTTAGCTAATGCTTGATAATGACTTGTGATTATATTCATTCTAGCTCTTCAATGAAGATGAAAATTAAAAGAAAAGTAAAATAAAGAAATTGAAAATATTATTATATCTTATTTCTAAGCAATAAGAATCCTTCTTAACTGTACAATGTTAGAGTTAATTTGAATTTTTAATGATTAATAATAAAAATCTTGAGGGGTTTGAAGTTAAAAATGATGTAAAATATATCGAATTGTTTAATTAATTGAAACGACTTTTAAGCACTTAGTTATATAACATTTTGTACATTTAAATACATGCAAATTGTTATAGTGAATCACGACTTTCTGACTTTATATAGTTATTGTTAGATTTTTCTTTTTTCGAAGGAAATTAGATTATTAAATGTTAAATCAAGGGTACAACATAACACCTTGCTACATGAGGATGTCAAAATACAAAAAAATTCCTTACTGAGAGGCACAAAACGGCACCAGAATCAAAGACTATGAAATCCAAAAAAGGTAAAAGAACCACTACGTGATTAACTTAATCAAAAGCATGCAAGTCACTAATTGTCATGGTAGAGGGCGTTTAGGATTTCTGGGGACCTCTTTGGATGGCTCGTTCTCAACAATTTATTTATCCTTTTTTCTTTCTCCTCGCTTCAAAATGCTGTATGAGTTTATGAAGATTGGAAAGAGGGCCTTCGGTGACAATGCTTTCTATCATATATGACCTTAGAAAGCAGAAAAAAGTAGAAACCTTGTTATACTATGGTGTCTTTGTCACCTGCTCCTAATTTATTTATTTAACTTTTTCCATTTTACTTCGCAGAGATAGCTTCACCAAAATTTAGATTCTTTATCTGGACTTTGTCTTGGGAAGATTTGAACGCAGCTTATTTCTTCAGAGGAGACTGTCAAATCATTTTCCCTCATCTGCCAAATAGGCATACTTTCTGAATTGACGGAGGACTCCATTCATGATTCAATTTTGGAATGTGATTTGGCTTACGGGTTATGGAGTAGATTGTTAGGTTTAATGGAAATAGTTTGGCTTTTGCCTTAGCTTATCATATTTTTAGCATGATTTTTGGAGGATCTAGGAAGACAAAGTGGTTAAAACTTGAGGGAAATTCATTGTGGAAGTTTTCGCATGGGTAGTTCGAAGTGAGATAGAAATTAAGAAAAAGAGGATTTTGAAATAATTTGGCAGTGAATAATTGCTTCATTATTGGCTTTGGTTAACTGATAAATAGCATAATGAGATTGATGATGAAAATCAATTTTTAATGCTATAGCATTTAAAGATGATTATGATCATGTTTATGGTGCCCATTTATTATGAATTTCTAATATGTATTTAATTATGTTCTTAATCATAGGAACTTGATATGTATTGAAAATCAGATTGCATCAAGACTTATTTAGGACTTCTTTTATATTCTTTATGATTAGATCAATCCTAATCATATCAAGCTATGATTAGGGAAACATATCACTTATGTTGTTGTTCCTCACATTTAGAACTTCCAGATTCCCACATGAATTCAAAGATCGTGGCAATGAACCTTGCAAGTTATTGTCACTGAGGTCAACACTCGTCAACTTACAATTTACAAATGTATCTGGTATTCTACCGTGAAAGTTATTGTTTCTTAAGTGCAGAATTGATAGATCAATGGAATTTACCAAACATTCTGGAATTTTCCCACCTAAATTGTTACTAGACATGTCAAGAACCAAATGCAAACTCAAATCACAAAAAGATGTAGGGATAGCCCCAGTCAAGTTATTGTCAGAAACTTCGAAATGGTCAATTCCAAGTGGCGGAACCAAAAGTGATCCTTTGGGGGCTGTTGTTACAAAGATCAAGCGCTTGAATATTCTTCCATGGATGCCCTTTATATGTTAGAAATGTTGGAGAACAATTACTCAACAAATCAAGCTCAAGCAACACAAGAATATAATGAAGAAGAAGATATTGACTCTTGAACTCTACTCTCAACTCTTTATTACTTCTTAATCTTCTTATTTTTTTTCTTCTTCTTAATGAAATTGACAAATTACAAAGACTTATATAGTAGACTTAATCCTAATCCTACTCAAACCATGAATACTAATAATTCTAAAATAACCAAACAATTAATCCTAATTCAAAACTAACTAGCAATATTAAATCCTCTCA